>BLKR01004360.1:0-111621 GCA_011170035.1 Teleogryllus occipitalis
ACTATAACTTTGAGGGTTACCGTCTTTTACTCCCGAGCCCTTCTTATACTTCTTCCAAAATAAAATTCGGGCGTCGCTAGCTGCATTGCTTAATTACGCTCTGTGAAGTCAAGGATGTTAAGCAATTCGAGACTCCGGAAAATTTCTAGTCAGATGACCGTCTTGAAACCTCGGTTACTAACGCCACCGAGCACCTGACCTAAGGGATAAAAGGCTCTGCTTGACTAAGACGTGACGAGACTTGACAAAAAAACTATCTGCATTTGTAGATCAGTATTCAAGAAAAAGAAGTATGTTGATTTCATGTGAAAATGTGAAATAATACTTTTCTTACCTTTGATCTTTCAATTAACCTTAAATCAGCGTTTCTATTTTATGTATTCCCGGACAGAGCGACGATGCTTATATTATTGTTCTAGATTAGTTGCCTCACTCTCGAAAATAGGTTTCATTTAATTGCTCTTTAAAACTTTTCATTTTGTGTAATTATCATCGCAATAAATGCACTAATTCCTTGCCTGTCGATGACAACTCAAATGCATTTGGAAAGTTGTCTTTTACTTTTTCATGTTCGAGGGTTACGTTATAAATGCCTCATTTTATAAGAGCGACATTTGAAGATGATTTATTGACTTCTTGCATCGAAATATATTGTAGTAGACCATTTTCTGCGCTTGAGCTAATATTTTTTAAAGAGATGCAGATCTAGGACTCGCCAATACGGCATTTTCTCGCCTGCAAAAAAACCATAGAAAAAGAAAATTAAAATTCCAGTGAGAATTCTTTTCTTAAAGCGCCTTAAAACACATCCTATTGAGAGATGTTTTAAGCGATATATTGAAAAGAACCATCATTTTTTATTTTGAATATTTGAAAAAAAGTGTTGGCAATATCCCAGACAGAAGCAATATTATGACTGAATCAATTATTCTCATACAACGTTCTTTTCAAACAAAATAAGTGAGACTTATTTTATGCCACTATTTCTTGCAGAAAGTCTTGTCTCTTTCCTGGAAAATTGCAGCCAGTTCGAGCCCATCTTATAGCGTTCTCCTGCGACCTGAATCTCCCTCTGGCCTGGTCGCTAATTGGAAATTTATTTTGACAGTCGGCGTTTCGTAAGAAAAGGAAACTGGAAGCTTCGCATTTGCATGTACAAAAGCACGCAACTGTACGCTTCCATATTTCTCTTTCTCGTTTGCGTTCTCCGTGCGCTCTCCCCGCATGCGCCTTTCTAAGCACGTACTGCTCCGCCTCGAAGACCTACCTGTAGGGCCCGCTCCACCAGTTGCTGGCACCGTTTGTTACCTTTGCCCTTTCTGGCTCTTCGGACAAACAGAGCGGGCGGCAAATTAATCGCCGCCTGAGTCATAAATTCGCGTCTGCGCTCGCCGACGCCGGAATCCCGCGCCTGCGTCATGCCAGCGGCCCCGCCCCCTCCCAACGCGCGTCTCCATCTCCAGCCCGAATTCACCGGGAAGAATTCTAGCGGCCAGCTGCTCTGATCGGTAGTTTCCGTATTTTCTCCGATCAACACCAGGCGAATGCCGGAGCAGTACTCTGCAAAATGGGCCCCGGACCGCGACGATCTTTCCTACCTCTTCCTTGTACAGGACAACACCCCTTACATTCACACACACTTACATACCCTACACTACCACGCATACCAGGAGACCAGTCGGGAGCTTTGAGCTTGTTCCAGCTGGGGCGGTGCCCCGCTTGTGAGAGATGCACGGATGGGAAAACACCGCAAGTCGACGAATAGGCCTGCGTCGGATTTCGCCATCTAGCTGGGGAAGATAAGAGTCACCTCCCGCGATAAAAAATGCACTACAAGTACGATACTAATAGCCTTAGCAGCTGACGAGTCAGGAATCACTGATCATTCCGGTCCTAAGGTTCGAGTTGGCAACGATGGTGGATTTTCGACAGTAGCTGCATAGATGGCTCGAATTCGACTGACGTCTGGAGATTTCTATCGGTCGGTTGCTCTGATTGTTAGTTTTCCGTGGTTTCAACACCAACACCAGGAATGCCGGAGCAGTATCGTAAAAAACGGATCATGTCGCGCGCACTTTATTTTCTTCCCTACTCGAGTCCCTTTCCGCTCTTACACACACACACACTTACATGCATTACACTACCACAAACTCGGGATCCAGACTTGAGCTCAGAGCTTTTTTCGGCTTGAGTGGTGCTCCGCCGGAGGAGATACTAGTAGGTAGGAAACCTTGCAGACTGCTTTGCAGGTCGGATCTTACATTTCAGCGGGGAAGGAGCACAGCCATTTCCCTTGATAAAACATGCATTACATTTACGAGACTATTCTAAGCAGTTGACGCACCCAGAAACAATACTCACTCGCTCAGTGCTTCCCGAACTCCCAACTCGTAGGTTCTGCCTCCCCGACTACCCCACCCTGCCTTCGCTGCCAACCTGCCCTTCCCACTTCCGTCCTGGGTCCCGTTCGAGCTCCTCTTCTGCCGCGGCCCTGTCGCTGGCATCCGTCCTCAACAACTCGCCTCCCGCGCCCTCTGCCCAGCCTGCCTCTCACTCCGCCGCAACCTCAACCGCAGCCGCTGCCGTCCGCTGCCGGTGCCGTCGTCCGCTTCGTTTGTTGCTCCTCGCGGCTCAAGGTGTCGTCTGACCGCCGCCGGCCCCAAGCCGCACCCTGTCAGGCCGTGAACACAGGCCCGTCGGCGGCCCATCCGTTTGCGCTCGTGTTTCATGTCAGTAGCGTAAACCGTTATAATAGGAGACCCTTTTCTCAAACTAAGTTCTCGGAAAAGCTGAGTCACGAATGCGGCGATTGCAGGGGACTGAGAGGCGGCACAGTTATTGATGATTCATCAGAGGTGAAGATTGACAGTGCAGGAAGTATAAAAGTAGCAGAAAGCGAGAACGAAAATAAATACTGTGAGATGGAAGGAAACAATGAAATCGTTGAGATAAGCAACAAAAAGTCAAGAAAGAAGACGAGTGGTACGCTCTGACGAGTATTTTTCAAACTGGAAATGACGATAACTTGGTGACTAAATACAAGAAACGTCAAGAGGAAGAATTACCCACAAAAGAATGATGAAACTGCAGGGGCGCTGAAGTATAGATGGGAATGATAGAAAAAGAATATAGATAAAGAAGACACCAAGACTGACGTGTGTAAATGTATGGAAACTCCGGTTCATGATCTGGGGAAGGCGAAAGAACAAAGAAATCCGGATGCATTGGAAGAAAGAAGAGAGGTGACAAGGGGAACCAATATTGCGAGGCAACACGCAGACAGCAAGCAAGGCCGAAGTGCGAGTGACGCGAGCAAGGGCGGCGGCGGCAAAGTGGGCGGCGGAGACGCCGCGGACGACGTTGGGGGGGGGGGGGGGCCGCCGGTGGCCGGAGAAGACGGCGCTTCCGCCAGCCGGGTGTTGAATGCCGTCATTACCGGCGATTACGACTCGCACTTTATGGGGCGGCCAGCGAGCAAGGAGCGACGGCGACGGCGACGGTGGCGGCGGCGGCGGTGAGGGCGGGGCGGGGACGCGCTGCGCCGGGCGATCCCTTCTGTGCTAACCCCTCACACGCCGCACCGGTTAGCACCGCCACCCTCACCCCTCTCCCCGCTGGGCCCTGCCCCTCTCACTCCCTCACCCACGGCCCCGCACCTCCCTGCCGCCCCGCCACGGCGGCGCTGGCGTTGACGCGATTGATGGAGCTTCTTCACCACACGTCTGCTTATCTTGCCTTCTTTTTTCCACACACGCGGTCGTTATTTTCCAGCAGATATTGCTGTGTTCTCCTCTTCTCGCCTCTCTGCTTTTTTCGTCGTGTTTTGCTTATGTTCCTGGACCTTTTCAAGAGATCCTAGCACATTTTTCTTTCTCTCGTTTTCTTCTGCTTCTTCCTCCGCAGAACTAGCAGTGGGTGAGTTGCGAAATTTCCTGTTCAGAAATAGGGACTCCCAGCCCTCCGATAAAATGTCCGGCACGAAACCCGGCTTCGATCGCTTTTCAGCAGCCTCTTCAATTTACATTCCGATCAGTAGATGATGGATTTTCGAAAACTCGAAGAATTCCCATGTGATTCAATAAAACGGCGCCTTCTAGTGACCTTAGTGAGACATAAAAATGATTATTTGCCAAGTATAGATCATGGTATGCATTCATCGAGAAAGTATTAAGACAATGTTTAATAATGTCCAAAATAATCTGCAAATATCTTCAGGCAATGGCAGGAGGCACAAATTTTCTGCAATAAATTCCTTTCCTCGACGTTGTGCTACCATGCTGAACGATTAAATCCAGATATATGGAACTTTCGGCAGCGGAGAAGAAAACCGAGAAGAAATTTCGTTCACAACTTTCTGAGCTACATAGAAATGAAGATATAGCATACATGCATTACATTTATTAACAAATGAATGAGTGCATTACATGCATTTATTTTCTAATGAATTTATCGCTAATAATCGCTAATAAATCGCTAATAAAATACACCTGCCAGTAAAAATGTCGGTGGCTTCATAAGGCAATGAACTCTTGAACTCTACACAATATTATTTTTGAGGAATGATTTATTTATTTATTTATTTTACGTCAAAAAACAGTTTAAACTACGTATGACGTGCTATGGGGAAAAGTGAATTGTGTGCACATTTTCAAAATTCTGTGATCCCTACACTAAGTCATATACTACTTAAATTTTGAAAACAGAAAAAAAACCTCCCATGTAATAAAATCTATTTCCAAGGATAAATAAGCAATACATTTTAGCTCTTATCCATGTTGTCATGATTCTTTTGGGGTTGTGTAAGTGAGAATCTCGTCTTCTTTCCTTTGGACAAGTCCTGCTTCTTTGATTTCATTTTGGGCCAGCCAATACGACTTGACCACCATATTCCGACAGTTTCATCATCACACAATATTTTGTAGAAATTTTCATTTCTCAAAATACTTTCCAAATATTCATCGTGATTTTTCGTAAGGACAGAGCAAGAACAAGCACTTGGTTGCATTTCCTACTTACCTAGTCTGCGTCATCATTTTACAAACACGAGTCCAGTGCATTCTAAATTCTATTGATTTCTTCCTTCTCTCATCTCTGGTTTTAAATATAAAAGAAACGAATTTTCATATCTATTGATCGACAGTCCGATGAACTGACACAGATATACTTTAATGTGTAGTGCAGGGGAGGGCACAAACGCAAATGACGGGCAAGGGTGGCAAATTTGCCTGTGAGCAAAGTGGCGAGTAGACGCTCGGGCATTGGCGACAACAGACACCAGGCGATGCGGCGTTTGACGGAAGTTGCGGAAGCTGCAGCTGTTATTGCCTCTTGAACGCTTCAAAGCGGCAAAGGTCTTGTAGACACGACGATACAAGTAGCGATACGGAAGCTATACTTCGATTAAAAGTTCGCTGACACTTGATAAGCTGTGACTGTCATCCAATCGGGAGCTTAAACGTCATTAAAATGGCATCACTAAGGTGGCGTTCAAGTTACCGATTGGATGACAGCAAATACAGCTGACCAAGTGTCAACGGACTTCAAGTTTTAATCGAAATATAATCAGCGATCTTATTGGTGGTTTAACCCCTTAGATGAAAACCCTTAGGAAGAATTATATTTGTATGTATTTTTCACCCTTTTATTGCATTTACCTATTGACCAAGCCCGTATTGTCGTTTCACTTTGTAGTCTTACTTCATAAGAAGAGAAAATTTTGTATTCCTGCGCCGGAAAATGGTTATTTTTCGAAAGAAAAACTCTTTTTGCTGGGCTTACTTCTAACGCATTGTGTAGTCACAATACATGTTTTACGAGTTCTTGACACCGAAAATCAATCGACGGCAAAACGTCTGTCCGTCTGACCGTTGTCAACGCTACCGCCGAATCCGTTCAGCCAATTTCTAGTGACAGTATACTCGTTACAAATAGAAGTGTTGTTTTCATGTAAAATGCAATGAACATAAATTTAAAAAGTGTTAGACTTGGCAACGTATATGCAAATATTTTCTTTGAATGCTAATGAAGGTACATAATTCTCGTAACATTGAACGTAATGTGAAATATAAGAATGTTGCCATATGAAATAAAGTAGAAATAAATATAGAATTAATTAATAAAAATTACAATGAGTTCAGAATGTTTATATTACAAGGCACATTAAAATGATTTTAGTTTGTAAGACAAGTTTATTTATTTATTTATTTTACGTAAAAAAAACAGTTCAAACTGCGTATGACGTGCTATAGGGAAAAGTGAATTGTATGCACATTTTCAAAATTCTGTGATCCCTACACTAAGTCATATACTACTTGAATTTAAAAAAAACAAAAAACCCTCCCATGTAATGAAATCTATTTTCAAGGATAAATAAGCAATAAAGTTTGGCTCTTATCCATGTTGTCCTTCGGAATAATATTTCCTGCCGCGACAATATGGAAACGATAATTTGAATAATTGTATTTCCCACTGAATTCTAGAAGACGTGTACAGAAAACGAAGTTACATTTATACTATATTACATTTATATATTTATTTACATTTATATATTACATTTATATATTATATTTATACTATATTACATTTATACTTTATTACAATATCTCTTGATCGCAGTTGGTTTACATCAATAATCAAAATGGAGCAATACATTACCAAAGTGAAGTAAATGTAGAATTTAGTGTATTGAATATTCATGATCGTGATACCAGTGAAGGCTGCAACTAACGTAAGAGAAGCATTAATTACAATCAACATAATTGTAATAATTAAAATGAATTTCATTGCAACTAACTAACTGGTGTGTTTCAATACATTGCGATTGCCATCGACTAGCGTGGCGATCCGATCAACTCCAAGACTGCCACAGAAGTGAGCGAGCCGACCGAAGAAATGGTTTAGTTTTCTATTTTTCCTGTGAGTTCATAATTCCATGAATTCAATTACAGATTTAAGTAAAAATGCATATTTTTTCTTAATAAAAGTTCCAATATTTCTTTTTATAGACAGTCCAAACTACGTTTATTAATTATTTATCATCCAATTCCTTGTAAAGTATGTATTCACCTAAAATTTTAAATGTAATGTGATTTCTTTATAATGTTAAACACACCTGTTTTATCTTAATGTATGTTCTTTTAATTTTTATTTATATTAATTATTTAATTTTCTATTTTAGCTGACATATTGTTAAAGGCCTGATGATGGAGGCACGACTCGACCTCTGAAACGTTGCCACGCTATTCTTGTACAATATACTATTTTGAATGTGATAATCATTTATGTTTTAATAAATGTAGTTTGGACCGTCTATAAAAAAATATTGAAACTTTTATTAAGAAAAAACTTAGTAGCAGAAGTCTATGTTTCATCTTCAAAAATGCGTATGTTGGAATCACGAAATAAAAATATGTAATTAAACAGAAGATTGCATCTTATATTTAAGATTGGTAAATAAGAATTCGATACAATTATTGTATAATATTTTGTTTTAGTGTGAATTGTCATGAGGCGGGCTGGTAGGCACTCTTCATCACGTGTCGTCCTCTAGTGGCTAATAATGGTATTATTCGTTCATACGCCGGGGGCAGTATGACGTAATAATACAATTTTGGGGATGACAACACGGGCAGCTCGTTGCTTCGTTGAATTCTGCGAAGCTCAATAATGTGCATGAGAAGCAATTGTGTGTATTCACTTGAGAAAATATGAATACAATTAGGTTTGCACTCGATTATGATGCCATATATTTATGAAATGTGTAAAAATATTATGTCGGAACACTGATGTTTCAAAAATTGTAAAAGTTTAATTTTTTCGGCATCTTTCTACAAATAGAATAGGGACGATAGAGATTTCTTCTCACTAAAATCCCTTGAAGAATAGTTCTTGAAAGATTATGCAAAATTTCTCGAAAGTATGAATAGTTTTTACATAATTTTGCGTGAAATATAGGTATTTTTTAAATAGTAATTATTTTATCGAAAACCTCTCCATATCAAAGGATGCCAAAACATGGTGTTAGAACTATTTCCGGAGAAATGTTAACATTGCCAAAGGACAACATTGAAGATAAAGATTTTTTAGAAAGTCTGATCTAAAAAATCAAATTTTTAAAAAGTTCATGTAGTACAATTATTTGAAAAGAATCTTGTATTTTTCTCATAATATCTGCTTGAGTTTAAGGAAAAAACAACATTTTCACCAAACCAGTTCCAAATTTTTTTCTATAGATAGAACAAGGAACGGTGCAAATGTCGTAGGTTGAACTCTGAACTTTCGAAAGTTACAAGAAGTTTGAAATAAGGCGAGAAAATATGTGCTATTGAAGTACTAGTTTAAACAAGAGATCGGTGCAATCCAAATTCTATTTTTTCGCTTCTCTCATCTAACCACGTAGGAGCTGATGTCAAAGAAGCGAGTTGCTTTTAAAGTTTGACAAGCCTGAGTATGAAATTTGTTAATTTTGCTTCTCTGTAATCAGTAAAAATCGATGCATTATTTATAAATTTCCAATAAGAATTAATTGTCATCGGGTATAATAATTAATTGATCCTATTGATTGATTGATTGATTGATTGTATTGTGCAATACTTTCGTTAAGTTTTATCAGAATTTTCCCTCGGTCACGTCATCCACTTCTGCTGCAAATGTTACATCTTTATTTGGGTCCACTTGCATTTGGGGAAATATTTTTTCTTCTCTGAGAAGAGTAATATCAAACCATGAAGATGGTCTCTGTTCACAATTTCAAATGTTCCCTCCGTCTCCATTCTCAGACTCTTCCAATTATTGATTATCTCGTTATTAATATTCTAATATTACTTACATTACGAACCTGATGGTTGTTAATAGTAGGCAATGGATTATTACAACACTTTTATCGTAATATCTTTTATTACGACACTGCTGTTTCCTGAATTATTTCTTTAGACAATCGAAGGAGATAATTTTTTTAAAATATTCATTTATGACAAATATTCATGAATACTTCTATATTGTATCAAACAAGTACTTTAAATAACGGTACGTTTCCTCCGTGAAAATGTTTATGCTATACTTAAACTACGCTATACATCTTTGAATAAAAACGCTTCTTCCGTCTCTGGGTGTTCACTTCCCGAGCTGCCAGCGACGTATCCGCTCTCAAATTACTTCGCGTCTGCCGTCGCAGCTGAGACTGCGGTGCCCGTGCCCGCTGGGGCAACGGTAGAATTTTATTGCCTGAGCGGGCAGAGCCGGTAAAACCGTGCTGGGCCCTGGAAGAGTCTACAGCCATCCAAGAGAATCAGTTGTATTTGTTCAATTACATAAGAGGTGGAAACTCGAATCAAATACAAAAAATAAATTAATAATAATAATAATAATAGGTAAATGTGTACCCAAGAACGTCCGGTAACTAATATTTGAAAGAAGTGTATTCGTTCATCTGCATTGACAAAAGGAAACATCTTCAATATAAATTCAGAAGTATTTGGGCAACGCTTTTCTGTATTTCGGTAGTTTTTTAGTCTGGAATTTGTTTATTTGGCGACCCGTACCAAACGTAAATGAATATTTACGAAGCTGTCTCACAAACATGTTGATTATTGACACATTAAGTGAACATAAATAACTGATATTTTGTGCACTGAGCGATTAAACTGTTGTAAATAAAATTTCATAGAATTTTTGCAGGTGCTAAAAACAATAACAGTGAATTAAGGCCAAACATTTTTAAATTCCCCTAAATTGAGGATTACACAATCCATTCTTATGTTTCTACACTGACATGTCATTTCCTTATTTGCTCATGTGGGTCAGTCGAAAGGATTGGAAGACGAAATTAAGAATGTTGAGGAAGAATATTTAGAGGTGATATAACAACACATCATTTTCGCGTTATTTGTAACTTTTGCAATTATTGAAAATTCTGATAGTTAAACGAAAATGAGATGGGTACAATATATTTTAAGCGTTCTTTGCACTATCCGAGGAAAACGTTTAATCAAAAATTTTGGAGCAATTTTAGCAAAATTTTGAAAATATCAAGAGTTCATATAAATTAATCCCAAATATAAAAATACTAATTTCAAACTCTCAGGACCTTGAGTTCGGCCAAATAGAATGGAAAATGTCAATTTTGGAGAAATTAGTCTGAACGGTGTAGGCGGTAGGCGGCCATAGACGGACGGACGAATATTTTGTCCTAACCAATTTTTCGATATCACGAACCCACATATTCTGACTACAAAGCCTTTTATAAGAAATAATTTACTACATATGGGGACACGATTTATCTGTTTTCTTCGACATCAGAAACCCGCAAGACGATTTTTTCTCTCGAAAAATCGCATTACATTACTTTCTCTTTACTGCATAAATACATACTACGTCGAGAAAGTAAAAAAGCTTATAAGTTTTCTTAATGTGTTTCACAAATATATGGAAATAAACAAATAATCATGAATCATTACTGAACAAATTAGATAACTGGAAATGTAGCAGCAGGTATAGATCAAATGACATCTGGTTTGCAAATATTGATTTTTTTCCCAAAGAATGTACAGTAGTGATATTTAATACTTTGTAGAATTTTCATATACGTTGGAATAATATACATTTCGCCCGGAGAAAGCATTTTGGGGCTATACTGACGGGCTTCTTTTCCTCGGCAATCTTGACACAACGGGCTGTGGGAGTGAGCCGGATGACATCAATTTTAGCGTCGGACATTCTGACATCCTCGGTAGTTAAGCCGCCGTCGCCGCGCTGTCGTTGTGGAGAGCTCAACTTCCGAGAGCGCCGTCCAATGAGCAGGCTCGTAAGTCAGCCGGCGGCCCGCAGATGACCACGGCAGCGCCGTTCCGACGGTCGTTTGCGCGGCGCCGTTAAGTATAGGTAAATAAGACCTGGCCACTCAGGCTGGCGCTCGCGCGGGGCTGAGAGCCACTAATCGATCACGGGCGCGTCGAGGTTCCTTGCACTAGGGCCTGCGCGGGGTAGGCAAAGCCAATAGAGCCCAGATGTTGCGTTGGTGGCACCGGCTCCCCAGCCGGGTACTTGCCCCACGAACGTGCGTTTTTACGATGTGCGCTCGTGCGGTATGCATCCGAAGTGTGACGTCGGTACGATTTGCACACACGTCATGTGCAACATAATGTTGATTGGTAAATCACTTTTCCCCATAGCACGGCATACGCAGTTTTTAATCGTTTTTTTGACGTAAAATAAATAAATAAATAAATAAATCAGTTTGTACACGAGTATCCCAGCAGTTTGCATTGCACATTACGTGAAAGTTTATAAAGTAATCTGTGTGAAATTAATCATTGTTATATATTTTGAAGAGATTAATGTAAGGTTTGAAGTTACTCAGTATTTCGTTGGAATCGTTTATTTTACTGCTTATGTTTTGTCAAAATTAAATTGACCTCTTCAGTAATGAAAAAGAAATTTTGGTATTGTGATTAAAGTTGGCCTGGAAGAGTAACTAGAATTTTTACGTAGTATTTGGTAAGAGTGTTTTTCAACAATTACAAGAACATTGTATTATAACAAAACTGATAAGTAAACATGTAATTACAAGTAAACATGTTAATTAGAAAATATGTTTGTTTTAACCTAATATATAATTTAAGACAAAATATGTTCTTTAATATTACCTTGAACTACCAATATACTTGTGACAGTACCTAGATGTTTAGAAGTAGTGGTTATAAGTGTTTACAATTAACTATAGGTAAAGTTTAAATAATCGGTTACATAGATTAGCGTAGCCAATATAGATGAACATGTTACCAAAAGTAAAAATCACTTTCATAAAAAATGTGAGAGATATATGTATAGGATGGTGATACAACAGCACAAACTTTCTCGCATTATTTATAACTGGTATTACAATTTTTGAACATTCGGAAGATCAAAGAAAATAAGACCTGCGCAATATTTATATTTCTTTCCGCTATTCGAGAAAATAATTTATAGAAAATAATTGGTGTCACACTTTGGAAAATATTTTTTTAAATGCCTTAATTTAAAAATTACCCGACAACTAGTCACATCTTTGAAAATAAAGTACATGACCTTCTTTAAAGAGCCAATATTTTAGAAAATATTTCATTTATGAAAATATCCCTATAGTCAATATTGTAATTTTGTAATGATAATTTTTTGCTCTTTTCGAAAATTGAGAGTTCAACAAGAAAGGAAACTGCACAATTTTTAAAAGCATATACTTTCTTTATTCGAGAAAAAATTAAAGAAACATTTTTCAGCCGTTCGAGAAAGTAATTTTCTCAAACTTTTTCGTAGGATAGAGCAAGAACGTTAAAAGGAATTTCTCGGGGTTAATTTTCGCTGAACTCTCCAAATTTTGCGAAAATTTCACAAGTTAAAAATTTTGCGAGAAAGTATGTACTGCTGTAGCACCACTAGTTTTCTTGACGAAAGCCTTGCTCTCTGACTAATTCCATACCTATAGCACAAAAATTATATCATGTAATCCCAAAGTTATATTTTACCAGAAATTTTTTGTTAATAGTTTTCAATATGAACACGCCGAGGACAGATTATTTGTTTTTAGCTATTATACGTCGCGAAAAAGGGCACTTGGTCTCGGCGCAGTTACATCCCGGGGTTCCTAGTCGGTCACCCAACCAGGAACCCGCTATATCTCGAATTCGCTTTATGTCCGTGACTTCATACTTAACGAATTCGGCTAGCGACGCCGGTTTTGCAGTCGTGGCCTTTCAAGAGAACATTCTCAGCATTCGCCTAGAAACCACGAATACCCCGGTCAGGATGGCCGGCACAAGAATTGAACCCGTGTCTCCCGAATACGAAGTCAGCGCGCTACGCCCTGAGCCACTTCGGAAGGTGCATAGATTATTACAGATATGAAAGAAATATTTTTTGACGTTATCCAGGATCATTATTCTGGAATATTTCTGACGAATAATTTATTAAAATTGATACACTGAGTTTTTCTTTAAGCCATTTCACCTCTCCGGAGTTACACTATGAGAAATTTGAGAAATATTTATATAGTAGTATTACAGATTAAAAGTCTAATGGTAAAATATAATATAATACACATCAATTTAAAAATTCAAAACATTTTTAAAATTAGGCACCCCAACCGGAAATTCAGCTTGGGTTACTCCTCCAGTTACTCCCAGCTCTCGAGACGACCAATACTGCAAACGGTTTCATAGGCCTGCTCTATTGCCTAGTAATTGTTTCTCATTTCTTACCATTATGTATAATGTTTGGTACAATTTTAATTATAATTATTAACATTTGGCACATGGTCCACATCATAGAACACCTTTACTCCGTGAAACATATTTCCGGCATTGCTGCAAATCCACTAAGAATTTGACAATTGAGTATCAATATAAAATACAATATTGTTTTACAAATACATCATTAATGTCGTTTTATGTCACAATTTCTATACGAATTTGATGCAAATTATACCTAAACCAAACAGTATTTCTGGTATCTGTCCGTAGACTTTCCAGTTACCAACGTACATCGAAATAGTTTTGACGATTATCTAGGAAACACAGGACTCACTGCAATTGAGAATTCTGCAGTAGTCTGAGGTGAATCCTACATGAAGACAAAAGATATGAACACACCTAATTGATATAAATGCAACAATTGTGAATATAATATATATAATCGGTTGATTTTCGATCATAATTTCGAAAATCCCGGCAAAGAATCTTCACCTTCACATAAATTCACAGTAGAGGAAGTTCGGATAATATGGAATACCGTTTTTGTTTGTTAGCATTATATTGTAATGAATGTTTTGATTATGGAAAATGAAATGAACATAAACTTCAACTATTTTCAATTAAAAGCGTGTTTTTAAAATTAAAAAAACTTTTTAAATGGCAATGATTTTATTTTGTTTTTAACGTTGCTTTCAGAGGGTAAATGGAATAGTCAGGTAATATGGAATAGAGGTTTCAAAATTACAAAAATTAAATGAGGTTGATAAAAACTATGTAATGATATAATCTCACGTTAAAAAATACAAATTTCGTAGATTTTTAAAACTTTACTCGCAAAAATCACACATGTAATCTTCCTGCGCTGTTCTAGAACAGTCCATGTAGGCCCACAAGGAATAGGACAAACATTTCACCCAAATCTCTCCCCGTCTGTCTTCAGAAAAAATCCCATTACAGAAGATACATTCTGTATAATTGTTGTGTGGCACAGAAGATGTTATAAACTTCAACTCAGATGATACACTGAAATGGAAAGACTTAATATTACGTTTAACCCGACATGCCATTTTGAAATCAAAAGCGTCTACCCTAAACTTGAAGAACTGCAAGCTACATTGCACTTAGTTTCAACAACAACATACCAATGCCATTGCACTTAGTTTCTAATTATTAAACAGAAAACAAACTAATAATATCGGCCTTTCAAAACCTACCAGCGTAAATTTTTCAAAACTGAAAATAGAACCTTCAGTATTAGGCGTGATGCACATGGCAAACGGGTGACACTGACTGCATAGCATCACAGGGGCATTCTGAAGTAGTTTACCACTGTTGAACATTACTGCAGCTCTAGGCAGCAGAATAACCTCGATATTCCATATTACCTCACTAATCCAAAATACCTTAAATTCGTCTACTTACAAAGCGTCACTAATTTTGTGGACAAAAAATTGTTTCAAATGTGTATTCTTAAGATCTTTTTAAGTTACGAACTATTTTGATGAGAGAACTTATTGAAAATTTATAAATTTTGCGAAATAACATGACTTTACAAATATAGTCAAGTTCGCGCCCTCAGAAATATTCATACTTCACATTGAGCTAGTCAATTTGATCTCGACAGAAATTTATCCCTAGAAACGTGTAAACCTATTTTAAACAATTATTGTGTGTATACCTGATATTACGATTGATATGAACCCACTGTCACCGGATTGTAGCGTGGCCCGTTTTGTACTTGAATATCTGATTTCCCCAAGTCTACTGATAGGCGACATCATCAATGTGTGAACTTATCAAACAATTGTCAAAAGCCAAATATCTAGTCATCCTTAGCATATGCCCGTCAAACCTATGCCATGAAAAAGGCTTCAAAATATAGAGTACATTTTAAAAAAAATGACTGGGAAAGGTTCGAGTCCTGACGGCGGCGGAGGATTTTTGACACTAGCTTTCCAGCTAGGTCGAATTCAGTCGCTGTCTGGAGGCGAATTCTAGCGGCCGGCTGCTCTGATCGGTAGTTTTCCGTAGTTTCTCCGATCAACAAAAGGCGAATGCCGCAGCAGTACCCTACCAAACGGGCCACGGACCGCGCGCGATCTTTTCTTCCTCTTCCTTGTCCTATCCTCTCCCCTTACACACACACACACACACACACTTACACTAACATGCATTACACTACCACATATCCCGAGAGACCGGTCGGGAGCTTAGAGCTTGTCCCGGCTGGGGCGGTGCCCTGCTGGTGGGAGAGTCCTGGTTAGGGGGAAACCCCGCTAGCAGACGGTAGGTCGGCGCCGGATCTCGCCATCCAGCGGGGATGGCGGTGATCTTCCGCCGCTGGATGGCGAGATCCTCGCCGACCTACCGTCGGCTAGTAGGGTTTCCCCAGGACTTTCCCACCAGCAGGGCACCGCCCCAGCCGGGACAAGTTCTAAGCTCCCGACCGGTCTCCCGGAATATGTGGTAGCGTAGTGCATGTTAGTGTAAGTGTGTGTGTGTAAGGGGAGAGGATAGGACAAGGAAGAGGAAGGAGAGATCGCGCGCGGTCCGTGGCCCGTTTGTGAGGGTACTGCTCCGGCATTCACCTGGTGTTGATCGGTGAAACCACGGAAAAATGAGAGAGGGGGAGAGAGAGGGGGTGAGCGGGGGGAAGAGAGAGGGGGAGAGAGAGAGGGAGAGAGGGGGGAGAGAGAGGGGAGAGAGACGGGGAGAGAAACGGGGAGAGAGAGGGGGAGAGCGGAGGAGAGAGAGGGCAGAGATAGTGGTAGAGGGGGTAGAGAGGTAAGCGGAGATAGAGGAGGAGGGAGGGAGGAGGGAGAGAGAGGTGTGAGGTGGAGAGAAAGGGGGTAGAGAGAAAACGTAGAGAGAGGGGGTAGAGAGAGGGGAGAGTGGGAGAGAGAGGGGGAGAGAGGGGAAGACAGAAAGGGGGAGAGAGAAAGGGGGAGTGGGTGGGAGAGAGGAGGATAATGGAGAGGGAAGGAGAAAGAAGGAGATGAAGGGCAGAACAACGTCTGCCATGTTCTGCTAGTATATTTAACACAGCTTTAACACAAGGGATTTAGAATTACTGATTTCCTCTCGGGTAGTGTAATACACAGCTGCGACTTGTCCCTCATTCTCTAACTAGAGAAACTCCCTTTCCGTTTTCTCCGAACCGATCTCAGCAAACTATATGCAATTCTCATTCTGTAGAAACAGAGGAACAGGGCCGTCAAAGAGGAAGCGACTTTCAGATCAATTTCGCGCATGCCGTGTGCCCTGAGAGTTCTTGACAAGTTCCCTCAGAGGGGAAACAGGTTTGCAAACTTCACGAGAATGCTTGTAAAATAGACGAAGCGGACACGATTCTATAAAGCGAAGTTTGAGCCTCTTAAAATCCATGTGGTGTAACTCCATTTTTCGGACTTTTTAAATTATTTTAATAATCGTTTCCAGCATTTGGCACTCTATTAGCAACACAAAGGATGTAGTTGTACGTTACTTAGGAGCAGTGTAGGTAGAAACGTAAGTTTATGCTGCCAATGGAGCCTTTTGCCTGTCAGGCAAAGTGGTGCCGTTGGGAGCTGCGTTATTTTGCCTGTAGCTGGTGTGTTTTCTCTGTTCGCAATGACTATTCAGTCGGTACAAAAAGAGTAAACGAATCACAATTCTTTTGAAAGACTCTTTCTAAATACATGCCATTTCGCAAGTTGCTCTTCAAATCGGGATGTAAAAAAAGGACACTCCGTTTCTCTTGGTAATATTCCTCAGAGAACTTGGGCACTTGCCTCAAAATAACCTGAGAATGTATCATATCGCAGGGAAATATTGAATTAACACGAAACTCTATCACCTTTTCGCTTATAATTCTATTACAGTTTTAAACAATTAGAGGTGTCTAGCTGCTTAGAACCGGCTCATGAATCCACTTGAAAGAGGAAGTATATAGAAAAATGGAAAAATTAGAAATTTGGAAAATGGCGGTTCATGGATGTGGCCGATTAATCGAGGTGGTCGTCTCAGCTGGCTTCTCTGTACATTTCTGTCGGAATTAGAACCCACAACCTTGGGGCGGGGTGGTAGCTGCTGCAACCATGTGGACTTCAGGAATCATTTGGGTGTTCGGGACTTATTACCGATGAGACGTTCAGCCACCCAGGTGTCGTCCGGATGTACTTCGTGCAGTTCACCTCGCTCCTCATCCGGCCCTTCACGACACTAACAAACACAGTAAAGAACTGCATATGGCTTGAAATGTTTCTGACTTTTCATTTAATGCTGTATTTTGGAAATATATCCTATGTTAATTATACAATTATTATGTTATTAGTTATTGTTATTAGTATGTTATAATACAATTTTTAGAACCGAGGTCTACTAATCGGGCAGATGAAACCTTTGACACAGGTATTAATGTTGCATTTGACTTGAAATATATTACAAATAATTCATATTATTCTTCAATGATACGTTTGTCTTCTACATCTGTTCGTTGCAGAGTTAATGAATAATTAACGGTGTATTTTTGATTAAATGTTGTTGTAATAACGGCGAGTCTGTTGCAGAAAATTATCTGAAGTCTGACCGCAACCTTTTCCAGAAGTCGTTTACTTTATTTATCTCCAAACAGGTCACATAAAATTTCACAAAAATCTCATCAATCATAGAGGTTCATGTCAGCGACATGACATCCCGCTTCCTCTGCCTCTTTGTGGCGAACGCTAAATCCCGAGAAAAGTTGCAAAAAATGAGTTTAACAGGAAATTCCTTAATGACTTTCATATTGCATATGTTGTGGGCATCGCATCGCTTTTTCTTCATCGTTCGACGAGTTTGTGCACATGACGTTTCTTCTTTCGCTCGTGATGTTCCGCTTTCCAACCGGTGGAAAAAAGTGCAGAACATGACCGAGCCGTCCCAGAGCGGGGAGCTTGAAGAGCAGTGGGGATGCACGATTAGCCAAGCGTGGGCGAGAGCGACGAGTGCGAGGGCGATGGGGTTGAGAGCGAGGGTGATTGGATGAGGGCGATGGGGTGAGGGTGACAACGACGAGGGCGATGTAGGAGGGCGTGAGGGGGAAGGGGATAAGGGCGAATACGACGGGGGCGAGGGCGAGGGCGATGGAGGCGAGGGTGACAGGGGCGTGAGCGAGGGCGGCGGGGACAAGGTCGATGGAGTGAGGGCGATGTGGGTGATGGCGGGGGCAATAGGGGTGATGGCGAAGGCGATGGGGTGAAGGCGACGATGGTGAGGGCGATGGAGGCGAGGGTGACGGGGGCCAGGGCGACGGGGGCGTGGGGGGCTAGGGCGGGGACGACGGGAGAAAGGGCGTTGGGGGCGAGGGCGATGGCGCAAGGGCGAGAGCGACGGGGGTAATGGGCCGAGGGCTATGGTGGCGAGGGTGACACCGACCAGGGCAATGCAAGAGGGGATGAGGGCGAGGGGGATAAGGGCGGAGGCGACGGGGACAACGGGAGCGAGGGTGACGGAGGCTAGGGCGATGGGGGGGGGGGCATGGGGGTCAAGGGCGGGGGCGCTGGCGTCGGGGGTGAGGGCGACGGTGGGAGAGCGTCGGGGGAAGAGCAATGAGGGCGAGGGCGGCGGGGGCCAGGGCGTGGGCGGGCGGCGCAACAGGCGGCGCATGCAGCCCGCGGGTGGGGTGCAGCCACGTGTAATTAGTTCAGAGCTCATCTTCTTCCGCACGCTCTGCGCTTTGGCGCCGCGCGTCCACCCGTGTAATGCCGGAAACGGCGCCCGCGCGGCATTGAACGCCGCTCCGATAGCGGCGCAACCGCGCGCGCCGCTGCCTTGTCATCCTCCCACTGCCCCTCTCCCCCCTTCTCATCACTATTCCCCTTCCATGCTCTTTCTTATCTCCATTTTCTTCCAGTTTGACCGATAATCGAAGCCCCGCATTTCTGGTTCGTTCCTCTCGTGTACAATGTCGTTTGTCCTTCCAATTATTATATTTTCGATGTTTCCATATCTCATTAGTTTCTTTAATTTCCTAATTTTTCTTTGCAATAACATTACTTTTTGTCTCGTTTTCCTTTCCTTCTATACTGAATTATTACTTCCTTTCACTTCTTTGCCTTTTTGTACCGATTTTCTCGTGGAACTCGTTTCCGTATTTGTTTGTCATTCGTCCTTTTTAATTACTCTCAATCGCTCTCCATTTCATCTCGCATTTCTGTCTCAACGGGAGGCATCACTCCTATGCGAGGTCATGTGCCATCTTGCTTTTTAAAGCTGCGCTTTTTCTGTCGATCCAAATTGCCTGCCTTGTGTTATTTTGTCACCCTCCAACTCTCCCCCTCTCTTTCCTTACCATATGTCACTCCAAAGTAGTTTCTCGCCTAGCCACACCATCGCCATCCATCTTTGCCCGCTCCGTCCCTTCTTCGTTCGCTGCTTTCTCGTCCTCGCGTCGCTCCACCGCGTCTGCGTGCAGCTCGCGCCCCCGCCCCCGCCCCGCCCCGCCGCCGCCCCGCCCCCGCCCCGCACCCGCCCCCGCCCCGCCCCGCCCCCCGCCGCGTGGGCGACCCACCGGGGCGCGCCCGGACGACGCTCGCGCCTCCTTCTCTCCTGTTCTCCGCCTCTCCGCGCCGCCCCGCCCCGCCGTCCCGCCGCGCCGTCGAAAAGGGACTGTTTTCCTTGGCGCAGCCGCGGTCCACTGCTTTCATTACGGGCGGCCGGAGCAAGGCGCGGGCGGGCGCGGGCGCGGGTGCGGGCGGGACAGGGGGCGAGAGTGGGGCGGGGCGGAGGCGGCGGCGAAGCGTGGCGGTGCCGAGCGAGAGAGGTCTGCACTCCACCCTGCCCCGCCACGCCCCCGTTCGTTCCCCGTCCCCACTCGGGCCTCAAGTGCAAGCCCCCGAAATATGGACAAAGCCGGCGGCCGAGCGCAGCGGCGCGGGCGACGCACGGCGTGGGGCGAGTGCGGGGGCGGGGGCGGGGGCAGGGCGCAACGCAAACGGAGGCGCTGAAGCAGGTGTTGGCACCGCGGAGGCGGCGAGAAAGAGGGTGAGGAGAGCGGACGGGGAGGACGTTGAGAGCAAAGGCGCCGTGCCAAGATGCGCCGGGACGGGTCCGTCAGACGGCGCGACGGAAGCAACGGCCGTGGGTGGGCAGTGGGGTGCGCGGAGCGGAAATTGTACAGACATAAACTAAAGTTGAGGAGACGGTAAACCCAGATAGCGGGGGTGGGTTCGACAGACTGCGAAGAGGGAGGCGTCGCAGGATAAACAGGCGGGAAAGGGAATGTGGTACGCAGAAGCGAATAAAGAAAAAGATGACGTAGTGCGAGGAGGTCTTGAGGACTTGGAGAAAATTCAAAAATGCAGGGATATGTGGAGGATGCAAGCTTAGGAAAAATATGGAAAAGGGACGGGAAATTAGAGTGCGAGGCATGGAAAGAGCGAGATGTCTCTGCAAGGTCGTGTTACGCCTGGGGGATAGCAGGAAAAACCCACAGGCCGATAAATTGTGAAACAAAGTGCACTGAGTCGGCGGACTGGAAACCCTCACATCTGACATTCACATGCGAGGTATACGGTGGTCTTTGTAGGTAAATTACAGGTAGCACAATTGATTTTTGAATGTCTGCGAGGTCTCCTTTTCTGGCCATACATATTTGGACGTATTTATTCAGTGTCTGAAGCTCATCCATCAGTACTGCGACCGTCCACACTTTTCTTTGTTTGGTTAGCGCGCATCGATTAGCTCATTTCTAACTCATGAGTCAATCAACAAAGTAATTGCTTAATCAATTGACTGCTCCTACTTTTCAACAATTATCTAGCGAACTGAAATTATTGTTTAAAACTCTTGCTTTTCACTAGATAAATATTGGAATTATTTTTGAAAAAATGGTGATGAATCTCCTTTTGATAAGAAATCTCAAATGAAGGAATTTTCTTGAGAGCAAAACTATTTTCATCACACATTATATAAAACAGGTTAGATGAAACAAACTTACGTTTAATCAGTTCACACGTCATGTGTTTGGATATCCAAAACACACCAATGCTCATTTCACACCAATCAAACTAACACAATGCAAATTTTCAAAATATGGAATCCTTTTCAATCTGTGGGTCAGACACAGGATTTATGTTCATTGAATATATTTCGGCTCTTAGCGAGTATGAGATTAACTCTAATTATAATTAAAACAACTTAGAATTACTGAAATAGTTCATCATAGTCGGAAAATCAAAAGGAACTCTGTAATCAAGTTATTAATTTATTAATATATCGAATAATTACTTATAAATAAAGGTTAGAATAAATTCTCTTAATTTCATATTCTTTCATGTTTCTTTATGGTTGAAATTAATTGAAATATCAAGTAGCTAAATTATATATATATATATATATATATATATATATATATATATATATATATATACAGAGAGAGAGAGAGAGAGAGATCCGCTCAATAGTTATTAGCACCGAGTTACTAAAACCTCAAATTAATAAATACGAAGCTACTTTTAAAAATTTAAAGCATCGGAGAGGCCACGGTAAGCTACTTTAGCTGTATAGCTCCAACAATGCGCATGTGGCGATGTGCACACAACAGTGATTTCGCGCGACGTACAGGAAATTTATTACAGGAACACATGGATTCAGGAATGAACACATTTGCTACAATGCCTATTTCGCTTTTCAGAAGAAATGATATTCCCTCCGCTCTCGAATTCATTTCAAGCAGTTACATTTTCCTGAGGTTGAGCTCTCTCGCTGACCGTGTCTACCTGCCGCCCTACCCTCATTTCGCGAACTCTGCTCAGAATAACGACTTCTTCGTTCATACTAACGACGTTGATTCAATTTATACATTTAATAACTTTTTTCTTTCCACCTCAATGTCACTGTATAGAATGGTTTAAACCTTACTTTAGCAGTTAGAGTAGTGATTTACGATTAGTCTGGACTTAGTCTAGATTTACTTTTTTAGATACTCTTTTAGATTACAGAAAATAATTGTTCGAATGATACGCAAATCTCATCCGCGTGATTCTTGTAATTCCGTCTTTATGATTCTAGGAATTCTATCATTGCCTTATCTCGATTTAAGAATAAGTGGTGTTTCTCAAAAATGACTTAATGAAGGGTGGGAACATATTTTTAAGCAATACATAAGCCGCCAACTATAACATTTGATGTAGTAGTAATATTATTCATCACGTGTCAGTATCAACAGCTCACTACAAAAAAATCACAAACAATTCGTGTACAGTTCATTATTTTACTACACATTACCAGAAGATATTAAACGATTAAAATGATGCACGTATTTTTATGTTAATTTAAATTTACTATCTTGCGTACACGTTTGTATACAATTAGATACTACGGCAGAAGGATCATAAATAAATAGGCAAGGCATTGTAAGATTTGAAGCTCAACGAAACGAGGCTTGCAGAAATCACGTGGATGGCAATTGCATTTTACTTCCTCGCCCTTACAAATGTAAGAAGAGAAACTATTGTATTCGTGCGCCGGAAAACGGCGCATTTTTTAAAAACTCTTATTGTCGGTTCCTGGTAACGAAAAATTGGTTAAATCGTGTTCCTATATAAAGTAAATTACTTCCTCTAACATATTGTGTAACCAAAATCCGTTTTGTGAGTACTTGATAACGAAAACTCGATTGACGGTAAAACTTTCTATCTAACTGTCCGTCTCTTTTCAATGATAGCGCCTAAAACGTTTAGCAAATTTTCTCCAAAATTGATTGCCCCCAATTGATTAACATGAACTCGAGGTATTGGGAGTTTCAACCGGATATTTTGACTTTTGATATTGACGAAAGAGGTTTTTCCCTTAATGAAATCTTTTCTTTAAAAACAGAGCTCGAAATAAGTTTATGGTCAATTTTTCAAAAATATGAGTAGTTTTCATGTAATTTTGCGGGAAATACAGGCAATTTTATTTTTTAAACCTTTTTTTCAAAAACCGCACTACGTTTTCTTTAAATTTTCTCCTTGTGGGTATCAAGGGACGGTAAAAAATTTGGTGCTAGTCCCATTATCGGCGAACTGTGCTTATTTTCGAAAATGGCAAAAAGCCAACATTTCACAAGAACAAAAACATTGAAGATAGAGATTTTTGCATTAAACAAAATCTGTTCTCAAAAATCAGCTCTTTAAAAAAGTCAAACCTTTTTTTAAAGGAACGAGTAAAATTGCGAGTCGGAAATATTGGGCTAGCAATTCATTCCGAGTTCATAACTCACTTCGTTTATATAGCTATCTACCTCTAGTATATGTATGTGTCACGGTGACTTAATGTGGAGGACCTGCGTTCGAGTCTCAGTGCGGAAAAAATCCTCCTGCTAGAAAACACTTTTCCAAGTTTACTTAATAGTGTAATATAACGGAGCATTTACAAATAATACGAGAAAGTATGTGCTGTTGGAGCACCACTAGTTACTTTTTCGCCTTACTTCGTAAGAAAATAAAGTATTTTAATCGTGTGCCGGAAAGCGGTGAATGTTCGAAAAAAAAATTACCTGACGCTGGTAAGGAAAAAGTGGATAAACCTTATAGATAGAAAATTACTTCCTATAAAACGTTTTGTCGTCATAATTCATGTTTCCTGGGTGCTTGATTGAGGGCAAACGTATGTCTGTGATCAAAACCATTCAAGCGATTTTCCACAAAATTGTTATTCCTAAATTGATTTAATGGAATTCGACGCCATCAGAGTTAGAAAATTATGTTTTTAAATTTTCTCGTCGTATGTATCAAAGAACGGTAAAAAAAGTGGTGTTACACTCATTTCCGGCAAACTCTGTATTTTCAAAAATTGCAAAAAGTTATCATTGCAAAAGTACATTGAAAATAGAAATATTTTATCTTCAATGAAATCTTTTACAAAATCATGTACAAAAAAACGAGTAATTTTTGCGTAATTTCTGCTTGAAATTAATACAAATAAAAATCTCAGAAAACTCTCCAATGCTTTTATTTAAACTTTTTCGACGCATAGAACCAGGGACGCTTAAAAATGACTCGATCTCATTTTCGTTTAACTCTTCGAATTTATGAATATTGCAAAAGATAGGAATAATGCGAGAGAGTATATGCTGATGTATTGTCACTAGTTTGCCATTGTAGCAATGTCCACACCCTCTCCTAATAAACGTTATGGCAATATCCGCTTGCACCAACTCAAAAATTTGCTTTGCTTTTTCTATTGAATATGATCGTGATTTTTTATACAACACGGGGTCCTGGTGAATATACAATAAGATCAAAATGCTACGAAGTGCTACAATACTGCTACACACGCATGCGCCAGGAAACAAAACAATTCACAATTGATTTATTCATGTAGTTCAGTAGTATCGATAACTTCTGATCGCATCGTCGCCGATCGTCTATATGTAAAGTTACGCTATGGATAAAATCGTTGAAAATGTTAGCACAAACTCGGGTCGCTGTAAGTACTCGTTAATAGTTGGGGACATTTTATTCAAAAAGATGATATACTTATCGCATGAAATAAGTACTACTTCCCGTACATGCTCATTTCATGGGAGGAAACTCCGAGTACAAACTCGAAGTTTATATCTACCGCCTATATCGAACTCAGACGCTGTTTGGAGGAGAATCCTAACGGCCCGCTGCTCTAATCGGTAGTTTTTCGTAGTTTCTTCGATAAACACCAGGAGAATGCCGGAGCATTACCCTATCAAACGGGCTACGAACCGCGGGCGATCTTTCCTTCCTCTTCCTTGTCCTATCCTCACCGCTTATTTACACATACTCACACTTACACACAATGCACTATCGCACATGGCAGGAGATCGGTCGGGAGTTTTGAGCTTCTCCTGCCTGTGGTGGTGTCACACTGATGGGAGATACCTGACTTGGAAAAAACCCGATAGCCGACAGGGCAGGTCGGCGCCTGATCTCACTATTTAGCAGGGGAAGAACACCGCCACCTCCCGAGGAAAAAACCTGCACTACACTTTTGGTACTAAACCTTAGCAGTGGTCGTGCCCGGTATCACTATTTAATCAATACTACGACCTGCATTCGCTTGACATCGGTTATTTCGAGATGTGCAAGCGACTTTACTCTAATGGTAAAATAGCGGCTTTCGAACTGTGTGGTTCCAGAGACCTAGAACTCAGCGGCATGTCTTCAGGACTCCGTGTCAGTTTCCTGGCAATAATCTCAATTTACCAACAGGTCCAACAGCAATTCCATTTATCGTTCTTTTTATTTATGTTTGTCGCCAAGTATTCAGTTTAGCTTACGCTCTTGTTCTGGGTGTAGTACTAAATTTACGAGAAGCGTAGTGGCACTGAAAACTTGAAGATTTTACTTGCCCTAAATACAAAACAAGGAAAACCCCTGGGGCTTTGCGACCTCCACCTCCGGTTGAAAAGACTTCCGGGAATGTGAACTAAAGGAGGGCATCGTTCCCAAGGGATTTGAGTTTTCTAAAGTATAACTGATCGGTCAAGGCCCGTAGCGGGCTGTCGAGCCAAAGAACAGGATCAGAAAGTATTATGGAATTGCATTCATACTTGTTAGTGTATAGTAATGAGTTTCATATATTCAACGATTTAACCGAAGCTAAACCAACAAATAAATGGGCCCGTGCATTATCGGGGTGGGCGGGGGTCCCCATTCTGGTCAATTTTGGATTAAAAAAGTGTTTGAAAATTTTGTTAAATTATTAAACTGATCATCATTCAACAAAGACGTATACTCTTTAAACAAAAACATGTTTAATTTTTAACTTCTACAATAAAAAAATACAACATTTATTTGCAACTATATTTAACATTAAGAACTAAACTATATCATTTCTATTTCAAATTAAGGCCGATGCATTTTCATAATATAGCAATGTATTTCACTATATTATTAACAATTATATTTCACAATTATTCTGAGTTATACTACTGGTCAAGCTAGAAATAGTTACTTGTTGTAACATAGGCAGTAAGCGAAAAATCTTGATAAGAGAATAAGGCAGTAAAAATTGAAGCGATTCCGGGAACAACCAGAATAAATCAATTTGGGACGTTATTAGAACTCTGCTTAAAATAAATGCACGAAATAAAATTACAGGAGACACGTAAGTGCAGTATTTTTTACGGACTTGCGCAAAATAGCATGTAGGGAGAAGTAAATGTTTGGATCAAGTGTGGCGACGGATATACAATGCAAGAAACAAAATCGACAATAGGAGTAAGACAGGGTTGTTTTCCTTCAGCGCTACTCTTTATTTTGTTTATAAACTATTTAATGACGTGGGTAGAATGCGCCGGGCTTACACAAGAGTTCAAACATTCTCGAAACGTACAATGGAACATGGGAACTACGAGTAACCGTAAATATTAAAAAAACGAAAATTGCTTTCCAGTATAGGCGCAGGCTATTACGCGCACGATGAGCTTGATAGTGTTAAAAATTTTACGAAAAATTTTCCGTAAACGTGGATGGGTTACTGATCTAGTGGTGAACAAAATAAAGAACGAATTGCGCTAAAAAAGCGCAGTGCCCACAGTACCTGACTTGTCTTTAAATTTTAGTGACACGTTTTAATCGCTAGTCCTCCTGGCTATAATTTCCGGGACGGACTTCTGGTGAGTGGGTAGTATAGATTGACAGGAAAGCATCGAAATCTAATATTAAAAATTATTTCTTGCAGACTAGATACGCAGCAAGTAGCGGCGTCTTCAGAGAAGTTTAAAGTGTAGGATGTGTTTAGAGTGCAATTACACGAAAACGAACAAAGTGACCGCTGGTCGTACAAAGTGAAACTGTTACTAGAACGAGTAGATCTGGGAGTCGTCTCTGGGAGTCATCTGCAGAGATAGTTGGAGATAGGTGTATGGTAGAGGAACACGTGAAGTATAACGATTAATTTCTGATGGTCGTTCGGAAATAAAGAAACAAGATATCCTAGCAGTAACCGCCGAAAAATACTCGTTAATGGTACAAATTTACATTAGTCTGATATGGGGTTGTGATAGTTATGTTCTCACACTTAGAAAGGTTGAAAAAGGGGATTTTGCGTGGATTAGGGTCGAGGGATGGTTGATACAACGTAGATTGAAAAACAGATGGCAATGGTATCTGTGTGCTTTGCGGCGAGATAGATGATTGGATCCACATCCTCTTCAATTGTTATACCGAAACGTGGAGAGGAAAATGGACGGAAACGGGAGACTATTATTTCCTACATACAAACGTAACGCTTGTCCAGGAAATAGTATGTCTCACTTTAAGAAAAAAATAAGGAAAATTTCTATGAAAAGTTATGACTATTGGAGAAACCGTAATTAGTGTCTGGGAAAATAAAACTGGTTAGTAGTAAAGACGGAACCTATGCTGGAGAGAAAATAAATAAGTAAACAATAAATAAGTTAACATGTAATTAAGTTAATAAGTTATTAAGTAATTGATACATAAATAAATAAGTAAATCATTAAACGAGCTATGGAGTAAATAGAGCTGGGTGTACAAGAAGTACAGACGTGAGGATGCGACTGGGGCATGCTCGCATGACGTCGATGCTAGGAAATAAATAGTGTAGAAAAAGTTTGGTAGATTTGTGCCTATATACTCCTCTTTTGACAGCATATATTTCCCCCTTTTTTTCCTCACCCGTACCATATGATCTCTTTTCCGAGGCTTTGATGCAATAGAGAGACCACCTGGGATGAATATCAGAATTCGAAATGTTTGAATACTGTTTTGTAATGGCTTAGTATTTTATGTAATGTATTTTATCAATGTAAAAATAAGATATTAAATAATATAATAAAAAATAATAAGACTTAAAATACTCAAAAATTTCCGGAATCTACTATTAATTTACAGTTTTCAGGTGAACAGTTTCAATTTTTTTCACAGCCAAAAACGGTGTAATACCTCAAATTCTAGCAAACATTTGTGAAAAAACATTTTGAACAAAAATCACGCCACAATATCAATGACAATCAGCTCCTTATTGTTATGGAAGCTTTAAAAGCATTAGTGTTGGCGTGCGGGCACTTGGGCAACGCGCGCTGTTAGGGTTCGCCAGGGCAGGGGCAGCAGCGGCTGGAACGTGAGCCCAAGGCGAGACGCTGCAAGTGACGTCGCCACCCATGTCATGTACGAGGGTCATTTCAGAAATCATGGTAGCTATTTTATATATTCCAAATAACTGCATATGCTGTTATTGCACTATATACATATGAAAACATGGTGTACACAGTACGGGATGCGGCCACCAGATGTCTGAGTGCATTGGTGTCTAGTAGACAAAATGTGCAAACGTTAGTATCCTAGACACTGTGTTCCGAGATAGATGTCACTAAAGTTGAACAGCGAGCATATGTATTTGGCAAGAATTGATAAGAAAATACTTCCTCTCGTGTAATAAAAACTATTTGCAAAGGAAAAGAGCTACATATTTTGGTTATTATCCTTCAATATGCCCTTCGTTAAGCAATTGCCTTACTGACAGAAATCAAGTTTTTACAAAGATGCTTCAAGACTTTTATTAATGAGAAATTATTAGTTTATATTACGAATTATATGCATTATAGAGATGATGTAGAAGTACAATCAGTTATCGCGTGTGTTTTATTTACATTATTAGCAGTTCATTATAACTTGCACAGAAAATTCTAGTTTAGTTTCTCATGAATATGAGTCCTCTTATTTTATTTTTAGCTAGTGAAACAATGTTATCACTTATCAGCCAACCATTGAAATAATACTGTTCATTTTAATAGCAACAATGAAGTCCTTGTGCATATTTAACAAATTTTCAATACGTTTACTAATATTTGCATGTACTTAAATTGCAGTTGTCGATTGATTCATCAACTTTATTCTGTATACTTCTTCCGTCAAGCATTGCTTCAAACACTTTTCCAACATGTTATCACGTAAGGGAGATTTTAAAAACTATCCAAAAAGGGGATGAGTTAAATTGGGTTCATTACAATGGACATTTGACAAACTAGTATTATTTACTTATAATCTCATATATATATAGAATGCATGAAACTATTATTCGAATGAATAATTCATGATGGGAAATTGACAGTGCGGATAAAATGGTCCGAAATAGATGCAGATAAATTCAACATAAATTATACTAGAGAGATGGTGAAGTGAAGATTTCGGAATTTCTTGGGGAATGACAGGGTGCTGTTAATCATACTTAACTAATAACTTGCTTTCAAAGTGTGTTGATTCTCGTGTGAAATCTTAGAAGCGTAAATTCGTAATATTAAGAATACATTTTATTATTTATTATGTTATTATTTATACTTTATTGGCGTGATTACAATGATAAATTATATTGTTCTATGAAGAATTTTTCTAGGGCTTTTTTCCAGCCGACAGCCGGTTACCCTTTACGTCTCGATGGGAGGCATATTCGACCACACAATAGACATCAACACACTTGCAGGCTGCTCCGCTCTGAGGTCAGCAGAACGCCAGGCCCTCTGCGATCCTTCGGACTGAAGAATTTAGTCGGTACCCGCTTTTAGCCATCTTGGCCATCCAAGTCGGCTTGATGAAGGCTTTAATTTCCAAAATAGTATCATTGCAATGTAAGAGCATGATTGAACTGAACGACATACAAGTACACGATAAAGACACGTTATCTAATTACTAATTTTCTACACAAAACCGTAGTAGCATTGTTGAATCAAATTAAGGACTTTGTTACTTTGAAATGTTTGTATACTTTCCAGATACGTCAAATGACATTCCTAATAATTTTCAATTCGGAATGTCTTTTGGTGTAGAAACAATCCCTAAACATTGCCTAACGTCTCCTATAATATGGTGCAAATCCAAGGAATGTCTTCATCGCGCGTACTCTAAGCCTACTTTCGTTGAGAAGATCGCAATGTCCCAGAATGCACCAGCCTTCAGAACACGCCAGCTTTCCTCATTCAGCGCGAGACCCTCGAGCCCTGAGCTCCGTTTTGGGCCTGCCCCATTAAAAGCACTGAAGTTGCAATGTCCCCGTCGTTGGCAGAATTGCCTGGGGCAGATCCTTCCCATTCGGGTGCGGCGCAATGCCGTCGCTTACGACGAACAGTGGCGGCGGCGGCGTTGTCCCTGGGGGCCGCTGGCGAGGTGGCGGCGGCGGTGGCGACAGAGGCGGAGGTCAGACAAGAGGGAACGGTAGTAGGGATGATGTCCGCGATGAGGATGGGAGATGACTCAGGGACGCGCCAAGACCATCCGCAGAGAAGTGCAAAGAAGGTGATGCCAGAGACGGCCGGTAGCGGGGTCGGAAGTTGCCCTCCTCAGGTTATGGGTGTTAGAACGGTTACGTATTCGGGTCGCAGAGGATGATGAGAAGTACAGTAATAAGAGACTGGGGCCACCGACGGATAAAGACAACATCCGGGTTAAAAAGATGACGGAGAAAAATATAGAGCTTGGAATGTGGTGCGTATGTGAGCGAATGAAGGAGAAAGGTGAGGAGAGAGAAATGAAATGAAGGAGAGATAGGGGACAAAATGAAGAGATAGAGGGAGGAAAAGAGGGGGAAATATATATAGATGACCAGAGAGAGGTAGGGGGAAAGGAAATTACTGTAGAGGGAGACAGAGAGGACGAGGTAGAGATGAAGAGGGAATGAGAGAGAGAGGGAGAGAGGGGAGGGTGAGAGAGAGGGAGAGAGAGAAAGAGGGGGAGACAGGGAGGGTGAGGAAGAAAGAGGAAGAGAGAGAATGTAATGGGACAACGTGCGGAAATGAAATACGTCTAACAGATTAGGAATGGCTAAAAAAGTTTTTCATGAAAACGCTGATGGGCAAATTTTAGAGGGACAACATTTGTATATTTCATGCTCGCCCATTTTGCGGTGATGGGGGCATCTGTACTACCTCGTCTTGAAGGGTCACAGATTGGAAGTCCGCATCAGGCATGGAAGTTTGTGCGCATTTATGAATTTGTCCATGTAAATATATGCTATTCAGAACAGCTACCGTCGTGCTAAAATGGCGTAGCACACGTTACCAATAGAACACCTAATCGAAAAACGAAAACAGCTTATTACATACAAGTCATAGTAAAAATCTTACAAGCGAAGTTAAACTGCAAAAACTGAAACTTCGATGAATTATTCAGTATGAAAACTTAATGACCAAAAATTTATGAACTTTCTCTCAAAGTCTATATATTCTCTGAGAAAGGTATTATTTTTTCTTGTTAAAACTTTATTGCAATCAAGAACTTTAAAGAAGTCATCATAAAAACGTCGGAGAAAATGTATGTAATTCCTGTTGACAACCCAGCGCAAAGGAGATGGTTTATAACTACTTTTTACGTGTGTGTGTGTGTGTGTGCGCGCGCGCGCGCGCGTGTTATTTCTAGCTCACTTTTATCCCGCGGCGAGAGCAGCACTGTGTCGGTGAATGTGCTTGGAGCCCCCTGGCCGTGCGGGAGAGGGAAGTCGGCGAGAGCCAGGGTGCAGGGCAAGCGGCGGGGGCGGCGGCGCGAATGCACGGCCAGCGGCGGGGGTGAGGTGGACGCTCGTGCATTTCTGAGCGACGGCGAGCGGCCAGTGACTTTCAAGAGGCCTACTCTAGCCCCGCCACCGCCGCTGCCACTGCCGCCTCCGCAGCCGCCACCTCCGCAGCCGCCTCTGCAGCCGCCTCTGCAGCCGCCTCCGCAGCCGCCGCCACCACCACCTCCGCAGCTGCAGCCGCCTCCGCAGCCGCCGCCTCCGCAGCCGCCGCCTCCGCAGCCGCCGCCTCCGCAGCCGCCGCCTCCGCATCCGCCGCCTCCGCAGCCGCCTCTGCAGCCGCCTCTGCAGCCGCCTCCGTAGCCGCCTTCGCAGCCGCCTCCGCAGCCGCCTGCGCAGCCGCTTCCGCAGCCGCCTCCGCAGCCGCCGCCACCACCACCTCCGCAGCTGCAGCCGCCTCCGCAGCCGCCTCTGCAGCCGCCTCCGTAGCCGCCTTCGCAGCCGCCTCCGCAGCCGCCTGCGCAGCCGCTTCCGCAGCCGCCTCCGCAGCCGCCGCCACCACCACCTCCGCAGCTGCAGCCGCCTCCGCAGCCGCAGCCGCCGCCGCCGCCGCCGCGGGCCGCGCAGCCGCTTAGTCGCGAAGAGCAGGGGCAGCATCAAGCTTTCTTTGGCCGGCGCACCCTCGCACCCATTCACGCGCGCATCTCCCCCGCACCCTACCCCTGCCCCGCTCCATCCCTCCCTCTCTCCCTCCACAGCCACCTTTCTCCTGCGTCGTTACCCTTCCCATTCCCCGCACTGCCACCTCAACGACGCGGGGCGCCACAATTACGGAGCACGCCCCCGCAGGCAGGCGCAGCTGCGCCCGCCTCGCTCGCTAAGGCGGCGAAAAGAGGCGCCGCGGGCTCAGGAGGAAACGGCGGCAGCGGCGCGACGGCAGCATCGGCGGATTCCGAACATTCAATGGCGATGGTGGGAGGGCGTGGTGGGAGTGGTGGGCGCTGGAGAAGCGAGGGAGGGGCGGAAGGAGGGGAGGGGAATTGGAAGGTGGCGGGGGTGGCGACGAGATGCCCACAGGTGTGGTGGCGGGTGTTTGAGAGGGGATGGCTGATGGTGCATCGCCGGAAACGGAGGGGGCGGACGATGGCATGGGTGGCGGTTGGCGCGTGGCGATGGAGACTGAGGTGGAGGTGAAGGCGGCGGAGAAGGCGGCGAAGCGAGGCTCTTTACTGCGCCGACGACGACAAGGGGCGGCCATCTGCAGCCGCCGCCCGCCCGCCCGTACATTTATAAACTGAATGGTTCCGAGCGACTGAAGATGGCATGTATACGCGTCGGAGAGTTGAAAGTGGCGGGAGTTGTAAGTCTCCTGCCATATTCCGTTATCATCCATTGGAGCTCTGCCTCGCCATTCGTCGATGAAAGTAGTAATTTATGGCTGACGGCGAGCTCTAGTACGTAGGTGTTAGATCGTATTAATTTTCGTTAGTGCCTAGATAGTCATTTCCTCCTTGATAGCTATGATGAAGGTACTGTCGTGTCATTATATAGTTCATTGCAACTCGTGATGCGATATCGTTTGCGTGTAACTAATAATTTGTTGTTATCCCTTAAGAACTAATGTTCTCAACACGGTATACAGGGATGGTGAGTGTGTAATTATTGCATTCGCAGTTTCATTACTATGTTTTATCAACACAAATTTTAGTGAATGAACTGATACATTGTTCTTAACAACTAACATAAATACACGTTTTCATACGAAGATGAATGAGTTTTCTCAAATAATTCCATTAAATGATTTGATAGCCTTGATAAGTAGATTTTACGCATCAGTTTTGATGATTGTAAGCAGAATTTCAGTTGTAGTGGCAATTCGTAATTTCATCTGGCAGGATAAATCACACCTCATGTAATACGAAATCACAGCGATTATAGTACAATAATTTTTTAAATCGAAAATTTTATTTGCTATTTGATTTATAAACATTCACGCTCGACAAAGCTTCAGTCTGATTCTATAAGCGAATAGTTAAAAAATGTTTCGTTGACGAATTATTGAGTATTTTACATTGTATGTATATTTTTGAGGTCCATTAAATTATCCCATTTTCAGCAATAAATATGTCATACAAATATCACACCGGAACTTAACAAATAATTTATATTAATGATGAATTTCCCTGTTAAACCGCAGAAATATTCTGAATTTATTGTGGTCATTATATTTCTAAGCGCTCGTTACCGCGGTATTCGAAGCCAATTTAGTACATTTGGGAGTTTTAAAACACGCTCAAAGTGACGTGAAGTGAGGTATTTCAAAACGTGTTACCTGTGGACAAAGCTATTTATTAAGACATGTCCCATCCATTAATGTACTTCCGCGATCATATTCCCCGGCATTTCATTATTCATTTACCAACCACTACTACTTTAATGCTTCTGAACTTTATTGTTACTGTGCGGGAAAGAAATATGACCGGTATTTAATATTATATAAAAAATAATAAAATAATACCTGTGGAAATAAAAGTCTGAAAGCATTGGAAAATATTTTCTAAAATCATAATTATGTATCACTTTCATTTCATCCTACAATGATGTCTTTCAGAGCTCGCGGTACTTTCCCGTTAATATGTATAATGTTTTGCCTCTGAGCAAACTGAGCTTCTGTAACATTTCAGTGTTCAGATCTTGAAAATGCTCTAGCATATTATTTTAAGGATATATTCGTATCGTCAGAAAATTTAAATACCTTTGTTAGTACATAGAAAATACGAGGAAGTAAAAAAATAAACTCATAACATGAAACACATTTTAGAACTGGTTCAACAAAAGTGATTGGGTCATAATGGAATAGTTCCTGTAAACATGTGTTCAAAGAACCGAATTTCAAATCACCGATTAACCTAATTATTTACTAAATTATACGTGTCACCAAAAAACAGTTCTCCAGAGCATGCTATGGTTTTGCATGCTGAAAAATAACTAGAGAAACTACCTTCGAGGAAAACAAGTGACTCCACATCCCATCGGAAATTAGAAAGAGTGTACAGTGCAACGGACCGCATCAGATATAATCATAATTATTTTTACCCGTTAATTCAAAGAATTAACCTAAATGAACCTTGCTGCACTAGTTGTGTCGTTCGTAGCTCTTTATGAGCTTGCATGTGTTGGGTTTGCATGTTCAACCTTCTCCAAATGACACACGGCACAAGGAATCTTACGGGAGATGGGGTCCGCATTGAAAGAGGCGCCTCGCCGTGCGCCTGGCAACGCAACTGGCTGGGCACGCCCTCTGCCAACGGCGCCCAAGATTAACCTAATCTCCGCTTCCGGAATGAACCGGCCACTCAGCATCTCGTCCCCCGCGCTGCGAGGTGGCGGCGAGGTCGCCGCCGGGCACAGCCACGGCGCAGCGCTGCGGGGAAGGTGAAAAGGAGGAGACGAAGGAGGAAGAAAGAGGAAGTTTTCTGTAACTCAGGAGCGAAAATGTCTAGTTTTCAAATGTTGCTAACTTCGTTTTGTCGCAACTTTTATTCATTATTCAACTACTATTATTCAACTACTGCAGGTTCAGTGATATAACGTTTATTGTATCGGGATGTTTTACCCAACTTTGCAGGTTCAAACCCACAAAGGGATGAAAAATTCCTTTGTACGCCTTCCATCGGAGGGGAAGTAAAGTCTGCTCTCCCATGTTGTTGATACACTGCATGTAAAATATCACCAAGTCTAAAAGAAGTCTCTGAGCTAAATTCAAAATCGCCTGTTTCGTCACCGGAGCAATACCTTTTTTCTCTGCTAGATGGCGAAAGGTGCGTAGCGAAATTTGCGTGGTCAGACGGGAGAGCGGACCTGATGGTCCGAATCACGCCACGTAAAAATTAGGTACGAACTACATATGGTTAAAAGGTTGGGAAGAGATTCTGGAGCTCTAGAAAACATGGGCGGATTGTACTTTTCCCCAAACGTTACATAGTGTTTACTGTTCTTTGGCAAAATAAATCAAAGCAAATCAAGAAGGAAGAGCCAAAAGAGGAGGTGGATGAAAAGGAGGACGAGGAAAAGAAGCCGTCAACGGAGGAGGAGGAGTAGGACATGGGCGAAGGAGAGGGAGAAAGAGGACTAGGAGGTGAAGGCGGAAAAGGCAACAGCGACGACGAAAGCAGCGGCGAGGAGCAGCAGAGAGCGAGGTCGGTAGGCGAAGGACGTGCAACGTTCGTTGACGTCAGGGAGTATTGTGTTCGCCAGAGACTGCAAGAAGCATAAAAAAATTGCCGTTGCCATACGTTCTTGCTTCGTTTGAAAAACATTATTAAACGTTGATCGATGCGCTCATCAACGCTGCAGGAAAACGTGTCGATATTTTGACAGAAAACATATTTTATGGGTCCCTGAAACCTAATTGTTTCTTTCTCGAATTCCGTCAACCGGTATTATATTACGCAATCGTTACAAAAAATTCAAGAATATATGCACTATTGTAGCATCACTAGTTGATTTTAGTCATGGAAGTAATTGTAAGGAAATAGACACTGACTGCTGTTCTGGCCTCAGCGGGGTTAAAATGGTTTGCAAGAGAAGCGGAAACAATAATGCAATATAAGCTGCAATTAACTATTTGAATTTTATCAACCATCGCAACTATAAGATAGTCTGTGTCATGTTATAGCACCACTACTTTCTTTACAATTTTTGTAATGATAGAGCGCCATTCACAGAATTTTATGCCACAAATACAGTTTTCATTAAACCTTTCAATTTTCAAAGATTAAAGATATGTATTTTTTATCGAATCTCTCACATACCGTTTGATGAAGATTCATCAAACATATTACATAAAGATGCCTGAAGTATGTATCATATTGTATTATGATGTAACCTTTACAAATAATAGGAAAACTATGAGATTTAACAGCACCACTAATATTCATCATCTCCTATATTATTTCAGTAGTATACGTACCTTTTGCGGCTATCACGTGCAACCAATTTTTTATAAATGAGGTTTCTAAAGGAATAGAATTTCACGGAGACGTGACGAGTTGCACTTTGACTTTAAAAATATAAAGGATTTGTTTAAAAAACACATCTAAATATTCATATAAAATGCAATCCCCAACACTCAACCGAATGTTTGAATCTATATGGTTAAATAACTCCGAAACGAAGCGTTTTAAGTCCTTAAAAACGAAAATTTTGAGGCCAAAACTTCAAAGAAACGTTCCTCACACTGTAATTATCTTGAACATTCTATTACAGTTTTGCTAGTCTATTACAGTTCGACGCTTCTCGATTCTACCCTACCTGTTCAGAACCTGTACAACCTGCAACTGTATGTGAAATCAAACTAATTACTTCATATTCTACGCGATTGAATTTTACGGGTGTACCTCTCTACTCGGTAATACGAATAGCCTGTATTGGCAAGGGGGTTATTGTTATCAATTACAAGGATGCATACAGAACAAGTGATGAGAGAGTTTTGAAGAAAAGTATATATTACAGACTTGATATGGAAATGGAAAAATAGGGAAGACGGTGGGGTTTAACATGCGAGAGTTCTCGCACGGGTATGCTAGTTTTAAACATAATGACGGGAGAGATCTGAAAATTCCAATCTTTACAAAATAATCCATCGATTGATTTCTTCTGCTTCCGGGCGCGCCAACTACTTTGGTCATTAGTCCCGTAAGTCTATTGCATCCTTTTTCTCGGGAGATGGCGGTGATCTTCCCCCGCTGGATGGCGAGATCCGGCGCCGACCTACCGTCGGATAGTGGGGTTTCCCCCTAACCAGGACTCTCCCACCAGCAGGGCACCGCCACAGCCGGGACAAGCTCTAAGCTCCCGACCGGTCTCCCGGAATATGTGGTAGCGTAGTGCATGTTAGTGTAAGTGTTAGGGGAGAGGAGAGGACAAGGAAGAGGCAGGAAAGATCACGCGCGGTCCGTGGCCTGTTTGGTAGGGTACTGCCGCGGCATTCACCTGGGGTTGATCGTATATACCACGGAAAACTACCGATCAGAGCAGCCGGCCGCTAGAATTCTCCACCAGACAGCGACTGAATTCGACCTAGCTGAAAAGCTAGTGTCGAAAATCCTGCCGCCGTCAGGACTCGAACCTAGGACCTCCCGGTCAGAGGCACTGCAGTGACATCAGTTGATGCACTGAGCTACCGCTCCCGGTCATCAAACGATATATTCCGAGAGAAAGTAAAGGGCACATGACATAAAAAAATACACGAGGAAGACAAAATGAATGTCTTCACTCAGCAGTGGGAGGTCTTCACTCAGCAGTGGGTCACAAATGGCTGAATATGATGCTGTATTACTATATAATGCAATCGAATAATAACGCTTACATGTAACATAAACCTTTGATATTGAAATGCTTGCACCTACGCATTGCAAATTGTAGCAGGCATGCGGCCGGGGCGGAGTGTGGGGTATATTTGGGGCGGGAGGTACGTGGCAAGGCGAGGCGGAGTAGAATGGGACGGCGCTGAGCAGAACTGTGGTGGCGGGATGAAGTGGGTGGGCCGGATGGGAAGAGCGGAGATGGAAATAAAATTACTTATTATAATATTAGATTTATTAATATTGCAATTGGTCATAATCCGGCGGCAGTTTCACAATCAGAGACGGAAAATTATCACCGATAATAAACGTAATAATCATACACAACAATAATGGAAGCGATAATAATTAATAATAATCACAGGAAACTAAAACCAATATTTAACAAAATTAAACCGACCGTTGACGTTTGTCGCTTTCGCTACACTTCTCTGCACCACGCTGCACAGTTTCTCAACGCACTTCACCTTCCAGCACTTCTCCGCACTGCAGAACATTACATCATTCGTTTAACGCCTATTAATAGAAGCTATATCCAACGTATTTCTTACACTATCGGCATTTAGAGTAAAAACTTTAAAGATTTGTTACGAGCAGTCATATTTTATTTCAATTTTTTTGTAACTAAATGACAATTTCTCAATATTTATTTTTGTTTTCTTGTTCGAATTTTGTGTGGGATTACCTCTTTAGAAAAGAATACCATTACTAGTGCACGTTGAATTTCGTTTCAAGCCATTGTTCTGCAATCGATTTACTGTATTGCCGACTGTATATAAAAACACAGACTTTTTCTTGTTCTTCCTGTTTCTTGCGATTTCATGACTGTTTTCCGATGCTTTGAATTTATTTGATTTTGATTTGTTTTCGTCAAAGAACAATAAAAATTGTATGCGACGTGCAGGGGTGAAATGTAACCTGCGCACGTTTTCTTGAGCTTCACAATCTCTTCCCTAGCCTTTTAGTTGAATGATAAAAAATAACAACATAAACCAGGTTTGCAACATTTGAAAGACTAGATATTTTCGCTTCCGAGTAATAGAAAATGTGTAAACTAGCTGTGTTTTAGTGTTGCTAAAAAATAGCAACCCACACTCCTGGATATACTACCACCACCAAACAAAAACTAGTAAAAGGAGAGCACAACAAAACTTGTTCATAGTGAAGCTACATTTATATTCAAAAGCAACACAAGATGTTATTGCAGCTTTTGCTCAATAGATCAGAGAAAATGGACGAAAAACCTGATTTAGATGGGGGATCATTGATCCAGGAGCTGAAGTACGTTACATGGTTCATGCATAATTCATCTTTGTATGTAATGTATACAATGCAAATGTCAACTATGCGTTATGAATCATTGTTAAAATAAAACTAATTTTTCTTTTTGAAGTTATGCAGCAGAGGAGATTTACCTTGGCTCTTAAACTTGTGAATATATATTAATTATTTCATGTCGTTTGGCAATGTCCGGTAAATTATATGGGAATTTCTTGTAATGAACTGTTGACACGGCAATTGATGAATATGATTCCTACGACGTGTGTTGTATTTATAATTGTGTTCCCATGCTTAATTCAGCATTGGGAAACATTACAGTTTCATAAATAAATGGGCAAAGTAAAGTTAAGGCTCCAATGAAGAGAGACTTGCAGGAATCACCTAGATGGTATTTGCTTATTATTCGTTCAATTTCTACAATCTAAGAGTCTGGGTACTTCAGGATTTGCCCCCCCCCCGAATGTTATATCATATCTTACGGGGAATGGTTATTGGAAAATACGCGCCACAAGCTGCAGAATGGCTGACTGAATTTGAAAGAATTATAAACGCGTAACTGAGTCAGTGGGTCACTCATATCGTTAATATCGTTTTACTCTGCTTAATGTGTGATCTCATAACAATCGTTCAAAAGTGTGTAACAAACAATAATTACCACGCAAATTTCTGTTAATCTAATTCTATTCCTATTATATCAAAGTTGCGTCTGATACATTTCACTATTATTGACTCCTTGACGTAGAGAAATATTTCACGGTTCTGGTTTTTTCTAGTGCAGATGTATTTTATAGTCGCACCGTAAAACTTTAAGATTTTCAATATGCGAGGTGATTAAGGCTATATTACTAACGTCTAGGAAATTTATGGGCACAAAAAATATATTTTTTGTCAATGAACATATGGAGAGAAATCTCATATAAAGAAGTTACATAAATGACATTTCTAATGTCGTGCCCCTGTTCACTAGGCAACTCACCATGTATTGGTGTTTGCCAGGTTCACGAACTCGCAGAGGGCTACCAGTCCGCTGGCATTGGCAAAATAGAGAATTCGTCTTTATTATTCAAATTTGATTGCGTCTGAACGTACAAATCAGTTACCACGAAGGCATCAAACCTCATGGCCTTCATTTCAAGAATTTTTTTTAGTCAAATATAAATCTAACGTTTCGTACATCAAAGTTTTACTTTCTGCTGAGCGATGTTTTAAGAAATTAGTTCCGTGCATATAGCACTTAAAAAATATTGTGTGCAGTAGACTCGAATTAATGCTAGAATATGCACGGTTACGAATAATGGAATTACTAGAACAAATATGCTGAATAAACAATTAATTGCTGTTTTAGAAATGAATATGTGTAATCTATCAATCCGTACGAGTTTGTTGTTTAATTTGTATGCAAGATTTCTTGGTACGTTAAATCATAACGATTTAAAATCAAGTAAAAGTCTTGCTTTAAATGCGCAAATTTTTACCGCGCACAAGAGATCTATAAGTTATTTAATTTATCTCCATATTAATGAGAAGGAATTCCTTGCGTATTAACTACTCAAAGCTAAAAAACTGAAAGAGAAACTAAAAGAGATTAAAATTATGAGCCCTTGCCATAAAATCATGACGCACACACAATGACGACTAGTAAAGCAGAAGCAATGTAAATAAAACTTCTGGTTTACTGAGAAATTATAATGTACCTCAAGCTAACAGCTTCCAGTGCGCTGTACAGCCTGAGCACGACCATTTCCTCCTTGAAGAGCAGGCTGGCACCGGCGGCGCGGTGCTGTCGTAAGCCGGCAGACGGCTCGCTCACCGGCCCGGCGGGCTGCGCACCAGGGACCGGACTACGGGAGTTAGGCGCGTCCGCCTGGGACAGTGTGGGCCGCGTCGGAGACGGCGCACAGGAGGAGCGGCAGCGGGAGCGGGGCCGCACGCGGGGACCGACTTCAACACACGCGCCCCGCATCCCCCGCCTGGAAATCACCTTAGATGATCAGTTCTTCCCCGCACTTCATAACGCCCTTCTCACCGGGAGAGATGGCTCAGGGCATCAACTAATGTCACTGCAGTCCCTCTGACCGGGAGGTCCTAGGTTCGAGATCCTCGCAGGATTTTCGCCACTAGCTTGTCAGCTGGGCCGAATTCAGTCGCTGTCTGGAGGAGAATTCTAGCGGCCGGCTGTTCTGTTCCCTAGTTTTCCATGGTTTCTCCGATCAACACCAGACGAATGCCGGAGTAGTACCCTCACGGACCGCGGTGATCTTTCCTACCTCTTCCATGTCCTATCCTCTCCTCTTACACACACTTTTACGAACACTACACTACCACACATGGCGGGAGACCGGTCAGGAGCTTAGAGCTTGTACCGGCTGCGGCTGTACCCCGCTGGTGGGAGATATTTGGTTGGGAAATACCGCTATCCGACGGTAGGTCGGCGCCGGTTCTCGCCATCCAGTGGGGGAAGATCACTGCCTACACCCGAGAAAAAACATGAACTACACTTATGGGACTAACGACCCTAGTCGTTGACGCGCCAAGAATCAGTAACAATCATGCTCACCCTTCCCCCTCCTCCCCTCGTCTACCCGCACTTGCCCGCTGTGCTCCGTTCTGTCGTCCCGATCTGGTCCGCTCTAATTCCCCCGGCCGTTCCTACACGACTGCGTCTGGCCGGCGCCGCTTATTGAATTAGAAATATTAATTACGGCGCTGGAGTGGAGGGGTCTGGCCGCCGTTTCATCGTTCGGCGTCGCTCCCCTTTCGGCTCGATCGCTGCTCCCCCGCTGAGAGGATGACCAAGTCTTCAAGTCAAGGCAGAAATCTCCTACCAGCCAGTCATAATTTGCCGGTGCGGATAAAGGCCAGAGCCCACCCCTGAGTGCAATCCTCCAGGTAGAACAAGGAAAGAGTTGAGTGGTAGAACACGCGGAGTGTATACTAATAATAAGCATGTGATGTAGCATAAGCAGCTTATTGTGACTCCTCTGTGCCCTTCAGCTCGAGACCCTACAGTCGGCTCATTTAATAATTAATAACAATACTTTTAAAATAAATTAAGGGAGAGATGAAAATAACCATGTGGGTCGAAGTACAGTATGTTGAGCTTTCAAATGGAATCATCGATTTGATGACCTTTCGTCAAAATAAACTTGAGTTAATCAAAGCACGTTTTAGGCGATTAATTTTACATAGTAGCATATTGTTTTGGATATTTCATAAGAGCAATAGAAAACCTATCGATCAACTGTTGACATTTTTAAACGTTAAATATTATTATATGTTCTGGGTAATTTTGCTTTAATACAATCTCGAAAACAAAAGGTTACTATTCCAAATTAATCACTTAAAGTTTGCTCTTAAGAGGTCAAATTCATTTTGAAGGAACGCAAGCAAATAATTAATACCATCAGAATGCTGAGTGTTCTATATTTCGATTCACATGGACATTGTTCAATTTAATTAACTTTGGATCAATAAAAAGCGATTGAGTTACCGAGTAATAATTAATAAATGAACAACATATAATTCAATTATTTAATCTATACTCTAATTAATTTTTTTCTGTTAGAAATATTTCATTTAAATAGTACCTTCATATCAGAAGATAGCTTTCTGCATGTTCTCTCGCAAACATCTGAATGAGAAAATTATTCAGAGGTATTGATTATAAGTATTGATCTTTTATATATTGCATGACTATATAAAATTAATTTTCTTTCATTCAGTAGGTTAAATAGCCAGGCATTTCTTCGCAAGTAATGATGACTGAAGACGAGGTTGTAACAGCATAAGCGCGAATGTTTGCTAGGATTGCGACAATATCACGCATTGAAGAAAAATCTAAAAAAAAAAACAACTTTCAAAGCATTACATCAGCTATAATGTTGTGTATTCGATTTTCTTCACATATCAATCAGTCAAATAATTTCAGATTTTCAGCACTTCTCTATCAATATAATCCCAATTACACGATAAGTCAATTTTCGTCACAGAAACAAATATATGCTCACAAATGTATGTGTACATCAAAGAACTTAAAACGTTCATACTGCTTAAATTTTGTCACTATAGTAATAGAAGTAAAGTTTGTGTACAGATCATGATGACCATGAGAAACACATTACATACACAATGAAACATGTTTTAATGAGTGAATTTTATACAGAATTGAATTTAAACTTGGAAGATAAGATCACCAAATAATTTAGTGATATCAAAAAATTAGTTTGATTAATGTGAATGATAGGAAAAAGTAGTAGTAATATCTCTGCATTACCTTTTCCTCTTAGAACAGTACCTGAATAGCTTTCCTTTAATGACCCCTTATAATACAATAATGTACTGAAATGTGTTGCGTGAGATACGTTGTGAAACGTAATTTCAATAAAAATGAAGGAGAATATTAATTAGTAGTGTGTTTTCAATTCCACGATACGACACGTTCCATCATTTTTTATGATGAGAAGAAGAAAAAAGAAACTGTAGAAGATTGCTGTGGGACCTTGTTAATAGCCCCGGTCCGACATTTGTCTCCGCCCAGTTGGGGGAAATCCGGAGGAATTCCCTCCCACGGTAGCCCCGCCGTAATTTAAGCGGCTTAAAGGCGGAGTATCATTGACGTCCCTTGAGCATTCATCGTCTCCTCTCAGAAATTACTTTTGTGTCATCTAAATATTATATGCAGCGTTGCTTCTAAATTTTTACGAAAAAATTCAATGTTAGCTAAAATAATAATGTGCCCTGCATTTTGGTTTTTTTTAATATTTAAGGAATAAGCGTAATTACCTTGCCATTCCAGCATTAAACAACATTTAATTTTTCCATTTGACAGTGATACTATTTTACTCTTTCGTACACGTAGTATGGTGAAAGTTCTATAGATCTTCAATAGAATGCTGCAAAGACTCCATCTCAAGATTTTGACTTCCGTCCGTCCATCCGTCAGTCGTTCTGTATGACTGCCTCGTTTGGAATAAAACCTTTAATTTTAGAACATTACAGCTCCTTTACTGAAGACATTTCCTTCCTGAAATCTATACTTGAAAATTAGTTTTTTAATTGATGAAATTTTTTAAATATAATGGTTATTTTTTTCATATTTTGAGGGAAATCGTGACAATTAAAAAACCGTGAACCAGATTCTCTCAGCAAAAGCTTCAATTTTCTTTTTTTTTCTCGAATTGAACAATGTTTCCTCAATAATATTGCATACGTGTATGCCTGAGTTTGCCACTCAAATTTCGAAAGTTCAGATGTTCTCCCTATTTAATGCTTTGAGAGAGAGGCGGCCATAAACTTAGTCATTAACAGTGGTATAGGTGATAAGACAATTGTTTGCAAAGCTTATGTGTTCATTTTCGAATGATTGATTTTTTGGTGTTTCCGGGCGCGTCAACTAGGTTGGTCATTAGTCCCGTTCGTGCAGTGCATGTTTTTTTCTCGGAAGATGGCGGTGATCTTCACCCACTGGATGGCGAGATCCGGCGCCGACCTACCGTCGGCTAGTGGGGTTTCCCCCTAACCAGGACTCTCCCACCAGCAGTGTATCGCCCCAGCCGGGACAAGCTCTAAGCTCCCAACCGGTCTCCAGGAATATGTGATACCTAGTGTAGTGCATATTAGTGTCAGTGTGTGTGTAAGTGGAGAGGATAGGACAAGGAAGAGGAAGGGCAGATCGCGCGCGGTCCGTGGCCCGTTTGGTATGGTACTGCTTCGGCATTCGCCTGGTGTTGATCGGAGAAACCACGGAAAACTACCGATAAGAGCAGTCGGCCACTAGAATTCTTATCCAGACAGCGACTGAATTCGACCTAGCTGAAAAGCTAGGTTTTCGTATTACACAACCCTTACAAGTAATACGACAAAATATACGCTGTTATAGCACCACCAATGTTTTAATGCATCGGGACTGTTACTTCTCCTATCCACTGCTGTTGTGTAAAGGATAGCGGTGTTAATCTCGGAACCACCGCTTTGGAATTTAAATCCCAACCCAAGAAAATACTTTTGTACGTAGGAAACCTCGCAGAGATATAGTATTGGGTCAATGAGGCTATCACTAAGAGGGACAATCCGACACTGGCCGAGATAAAAAATATAATAGAGTTAAATGGGGAGACTAGCCGAGAAAAAAATATAATAGAGGTTTTCGCAAGAGTTCAACTAGTTGTTTCGTATATTATTCCAGTAGTATACATACCTTTTGCGGCTCTCACACGCTGCCAATCTTTATAAATAATGTCTCTAAAGAAATAGAAGTTCACCCAGACATGCCGAATTGCACTTTGACATTACAAATATGAAGGATTTGTTAAAAAAAAAACGCATCTAAATATTGACGTCAAATGCAACCCGCAACACTCGGTCGTATTTTTTTTGTTTGAATATATATCGTTAAATAACTCCTAAACAAAGCGTTTTATGGCCTTAAAAACTAAACTCTTGAGGCCGAAGTCCTCAAAGGAACAATCCTCACACCGTAATCTACAGGATGAACATTCTATTACTTTTTCAGAAACATCTTCTTGGACATTCTATTACATTTTTGCTGGTTCCACGCTTCTTGGTTCTACCCCACCTGTTCAGAGCCTGTCTGCTATTGTATGTGAAAATAAACTAATTACTTGATATTCTACGCGATTGACTTACACGGGTGTACCTCTCTGCTCAGTAATAACATTAAATAAGAATAGTTTATATTGACAAGGATGTATTTTATTATCAATTTTAAGGAGACATGTAGAACAAGTTACGGAGGATAAGAAGGCCTTGAAGAATAACATATATTACAGGCTTAATATGGAAATGAGAAAATTGGGAAGGGGTGGGCTTAACATGCGATAGTCTCCCACGAGTAAGCTAGTATTATAATATTAAGTAACTGTCACAAATAAAAAGAGAAAATATGTAATGTTGAAGCACAATTAGCGGTATATTTTCGCCGCTATAATTATTTCCGTATGATATGATGAAACCTACAAGTTAATTTCGCTGTTTGACATGACTAGCCAGGGTGTGAGTCCAGTTGAGGGCTTAGAATTTACATTTCCGATACCGTTTTTTCCTGTGTTGATATTGTTTTGGGGTCCTAATATAAATTATTGATCAAACAGGAAAATTGATGAAATTAAATTTAACATAAAATGAAGATTTATTCTGTAGCAGATTCATTTTTCACTCATAATTAATAAAGTACGTCTACAGACAATATTCAAAATTCTTCTGAACAGAATAGCATTATGAATTTGTTTCCTTGCCCTCGTTTTATACTAAGTGGTAGTATCTTAATAAAAGGTCATTAGAAATTTGGGCAGAAACAAATATGTTATTATAAAAAAATTGCTATCTTAATTTCGAGCTTCATCAGGGCTATTACATAAATATATGACAACGGTGCAGGACAATGTTGATGGGTTGACGCCATTTTCATCGATTAACAACACATTGGCAGTCAAATTGGAAATTTGCTATTTCAATTTATGTTATGTTGATGTTCATTAAAATTGATATAAGAGTTTTCCGCATAGAACTTTCCTGACCATGCTATAATCATAAATTGCTGAAATCATGTCAATTTAAACAAGTATGAATTTTTTGTAGTACCTGTGAGGTTTCATTGATTTTTTATATGATGATTATTGACTTGGAAAAGTATTGAATCATAATATACTAGTGGTCTGCCGTAGCAAAAATACTGCTGAACGAGACCACAATTTGTTTTCCAAAAATTCGAAAGCACACTGCTTAAGTACAACAAATAAAATGTTGTCGTATAATACTGCAACAAACTGAATATTTTGCAATTACAGCAACGTGTACACGGATACACAGAACAACAGTTCTTTAATAACCATGAATACACAAAAATGCTATTCCGTAAGGCAACCCGTGAACAGAGAATATTTAATGGCGGGAAGCCGCTTTCTGGGAGACTTGCTGACGCATGACGTTGGATACGAGGTAAGCAGTGACACTCTGATTATGAGAATTCGGGCGGTACGCACATCACGAAACAAGTAAAATAACGTAATTAAATGTTGGTATTTTAAAGTGACAATCGAAACTCTTTAATTGTTTTTGTTTTTTTCTAGAGGTCCTAGGTATCTAACAAAACCATAGACACCTCTCACATGACTGGACACTGCATAGTTTTCTTTTAATTTGAGCTGGTATTGGACAAGTCGATGTAGAGTTAACTCAATTTAAAATTATTCAATGCTCAAGAAAACAGTAAAACTGCTAATTAAAGTGCATATTTATAATTAGAGGGTAATATTTACTCTCTAAGCTCTCACTTGATGTTTTGGATTTTATTTTGGAATATTGGTATTGGTTTGCTGGTGGTTTGGTGTTTTGTAAGACGATTATTTACTGAGTTACAAACATAATTTCAATTGGATTCAAAATATAAATAATAATGCAAAAAGAAGTTTCTAATAGCCTGAGATAGTTATGTTAATTTAATCAATGACCAGATATCCACTTTTATTTCCATAAACACAATAATTATTTCTTGTTCGCAATTTTCGAGCGAGGTAAAAATTCTTTCCTTCGGGAAGCCTTTATGCAAAGTAAAGTTCTATTGTGATGGAAATATGTGTTAACTATATTAAGTTAATCATTCTTTTTTAACACTAAAATGACATGAAGTGTACTAACTCAACCTCGGAAACCACAAACGAGAAAACAGCTTTTGAGTTTCACCAACTTCACACACACTGGGAAAAATTAACATTTCAAAATCTGTTACAGAAGCATACTGGGAAGTTTTTTGTAAACCCTTTTATCGACAATACATTATTATGCACATAAAAATCAAAGTTAAAAACAACGGGAAAATTTTATCTGAAACACTATTCGCAATGGAGAGCATTGACTTGCAAACTAGACGAGTAGATACACCCACTATCTGGAACCAAACTCTGCACCGCAAACCAAAGCCGCTCTTTTGCTCTCGTGCGTGACTGACCATTGCTTCTACGCTTTAGTGAGCTTTCAAACGTTAAATCGAATATTGGAAGTCGAGAGGCGCGCCGAAGCAACCGTCTCCTATCGATAAAATCAGTGTCGGTACTGGCCGCAGTGGCAGGTAGCAGAAAGTTTTGAATATTGAAAACATTAGGTTTTTACAAGAGTCGTGGTTGTTTCAGAGCGTGTTGAATACTACTTTACTATTAAACATTCGTTATGAAAATGAATATTTCTTTGACAAATTCATTTTAAGGATGTACATTTCGGTGAACCTTGTGACGTTAAATCGAATTTTGGAATACAGAAACTCTGAATTAAAATAAATTATGCATCTGAAGCGAAACACTGGGGACAACCATAATTGTAAAAACGACTTTTCTCCCTTTAACTTGGTAATTCTTTGTGAAATACAAAACATTATCGACCCCTTTCACGTTGACGTTTAAAAAAGGTTTAAAAAGTGGTGCAGATCTTATTTTTGTTGAAATCTCTGAGCTGTATAAAATTTCAAAAGTTCATAATGTTTTCAATATCTTCCTACAATTTCAACTTTGAGTATTGAGATTTTTCCTAAATTAAAATCTAGTCTTCCATGACCGGTCAATCGTTAAATAAGGTCAGCAGAATATTTTGAAAAGATGAGTAGCTTTTGCGATGAATACAGGCAATTTTTAAACAATTATTTTTCCCAAAACTATTCCAATTTTTTTCTTGAATTTTTTTCCTCAGATTGAGAATTAGACGTTAAAAGATGTCGCAGGTCCCATTTTTGGCAAACTCCATCTTTTCGAAAACTGCAAAAAAATAACATTGCAAAACTGTAATAAACCCACAAGACATGGATTCTGTCTTCAGAACGTGTTGGAGAAAGTAATTAATAGTAATTAATATAGAAACAAGAACAATCTACTTAGTCGATATCATTACAAATCATTTTGTCAAACCTACTTATTCCGTATTTACGAGTTTTTCTGACGAGAAATGGCCACAGCATAACAATACTTTCTTTACAGTACGAATTAGAATTGAAGAAAGCAAAAACCTAGCATTATGTAGGGGTATCTTCTGTGGCTCCGCCGTGCCTTTTCAGTCATCGTTGCCGCCTGCGTAACCAAGCCAGTGACCGCCCCCTCCGGGAGCGCGCCGCCTTCGTCGACTTCTCGAGCGGCGGGCGGCGGGAGGTGCCGCCTGTGCGCTCCGTCGGCCCTGCAAGGTTAATTAGTGGCGCGGGCGGCGGGGCTTGCGCTGCGCGCCGCCCTCGTCTAATCCTCTGAGCCGGCGAGCGGCGGCGGGGGCGGCGGCGGCGGACGCGGACGCGGGGATGGGCTAGCAGCGCTCGCGAGGGCGGGAGATGAGGCGGCGGGTGGGGCGGGGTGGGGCGGGGTGGGGCGGGGTGGGGTGGGGCCGAGGGATTGGAAGAGAAAGAGTTCCTGGGCAGGCAAAAGCGGAATGAGACGGCGTCCGTCACGGATGCGAAGCAAATGATGATGGTAAAAGGTCTGGCGCAGTCCGAATGAAGATCGCAATAACGTCTGTGGCAGGGGTGGAGAGGTGTTTTGTGTGGCGTATGCAACAGGCGACGTAGTGGAATGAAACCAGATGCGCCGTAGGGGAGAAGGAAAGGCCAAGAACGGGTCCGGAGTGGAACAAAGAGATGGAAATGGAGGGAGTTGTTCGAGAAGGAGAGTGGTTCCACAGAGAATGATTTGAGAGGCAGAGCGCGTGGAGAGGGAAAATTCGTTGAGTATTAATTCAAATAGAGCGGATCGAGAGAGAGAGCGGATTGAATAGCGGTGAGCGAATTGAAAGGGGGAACATTTAAGTGGATATAAGGTTCAAAGGGAGAGGGTTTTGAGAAGGGCAGCGGATTGGGAGGGAGAGAGGGTTGAGAACGGCGAGAGTTGGAGTGGAGCGGAGCGGTTTCTCCGTGTCGTGAGCGTGAGCGCGGCTGAGAACAGGGGCACACGGGAGGCGGCTGCGCATGTGCGCGAAGGAGAGAAGCAGTAGTTTGTGTGTCGAGGCGCGGGGGATGTAGGTTTAGTAGAGAGGAGAGGAAACGCGAGGTGTTCCTCAACGTTGCCGCTCCCATATGGAGGCGAATTTAGTTCCCAGATTCGGCACTCGCTTCATCACCTCCTGCCTAAAGGGCTTCACGCGATCGGGATTTGCTGGAAAATTCCATTGTCTATTCACAACCATAAAGCGCTGCATGATTGCCATCTATACACTTTGAATTCAAGTTTAAAAATACCTGCAAGTAAAAAAATGTGACATTATTGGCTTTGTATATTATTGTTCAATTTTTAAAAGCATAGTTCATATTTGTTTGGGTACTTGCATAAAAATAAAATAATTTTATACTACCTTTTGCGTTTTGAGGATATCCTCAGAATTATTGAAAATATATTTTGTTTATTTTCACAGAAACGAAACTGTGTAAGATTCTCTGTCACGTGTTGTATTTGACACATCTCATAACGATCAAAACTGTCAGAATGATACTAGGCATGGATTCAATTGCTCATTTGAGCGGTGTGCTTACCTACTGGGTATTCCGCACAATTCTCGGAAGTTCGAAGGTGTGCACCTGCCACAAACATCCCTTTCCATCTAATCAAAGATTCGAAGAACGTACATAGAAGTGCCATTGTTTCTTAAACAATCGCGCTGCGATGCAGACTTCATGTAATTGTCAATGCACGCTCACCGTGAATAATTATTTTTGTCTCTCTAATGGCACAGTGCAGAATCTGTTCATGAGTTTCACAGTTATCTACTTACAGAAGTACATGTTGTATTCAGACGTCATCCTACGGAATCGACGATACTCTTGTATGGTAAGGAAACGTTCCATGCACCATGCAGCATCTACATCAATACCCAGGGCATGATGCTCATAAAAATGACAAAACCTAATAATTGAAACAATTCTGAATATTCTATCAACATTATCTGCAAAACATTTCTATTGATTGCATATCTTTATCGATTTCAACCGTCCCATTCATATTATGAAGAGTATAAAAAGTGTTCACTTATGCTCTTTTGTTCTGCTTTAGTCACAAGGGTGTCTGACCATCAGTAGAACCCCATTCGAGTAGCAAAGCGCTCGAATGGGGTTCAACAACTTTACTTTTCCGTATACGCAGTCCATTTAGCAAAAATTTTCTAATAAAAAATACCTATTTAGAGAAAAGAGAAAAACCTATTGTAGGGGATGCTTGATACCAAAAAGCGGATTGCCTTTACAAATAGTTTATTACAATCATGTGTAAGTGATATATTCGAAATCCGCATTTCGAAGGACCATGATACGGAAAAAGGGGTTTTTCTCAAAACTTTTATTTGTTGTTTGAGCACGACGGACGAGACAGAAGAAACGTGTTAGGGGAAGTAATTTACTATATATTGGAACAACATTTATCCACTATTTTGGTACTAGGTCCAGGCAATATGTATTTCTGTCGAAATATCGCCGTTTCCGACGCTCGATTAAAATACTTTTTTTTCTTCCGAAGCAAAGCGAGAATGTAAAAGAAAGTTTTTTGAAAACCGACTCCAATTTTTTTTTTAAATTTTCCCACAGATAGAGCAAAGGTCACTTAAAAAATGTCGCAGGTATCATTTTCGTTAAACTCTCTGAATTTTCGAAAATTGCTAGTTAGGAATGTGAAAAATTATGAGCTGTTGATGCACCATTATTACATTTTCTCTGACTTGACACACTGTATTAGTGTTGTCGTTGATATAGATTTTCTTTCTTTTTCTTCCTTCCTTCTTTCTTTTCTGTCTTTCTTTTACTCTCCCTCTTTTACTATCCCTCTTTTACTCTCCCTCTTTTACTCTCCCTTTTACTATCCCTCTTTTATTCATTCTTTCTCTTTCTTTCTCTTTCTTTCTCTTTCTTTCTTTCTCTTTCTTTCTTTCTTTCTTTCTTTCTCGTTCTTTCTTTCTCTTTCTTTCTTTCTTTTTCTTTCTCTTTCTCTTTCTCTTTCTTTCTCTTTCTCTTTCTCTTTCTTTCTTTTTCTTTCTTTCTCTTTCTTTCTTTCTCTTTCTTTCTTTCTTTCTTTCTTTCTCTTTCTTTCTCGTTCTTTCTTTCTCTTTCTTTCTTTTTATTTATTTCTTTTCTCTTTTCTGTCTCTCTCTTTTCCCTCTTTCCCTCACTCTCAAGAAATTAGGCCAAAAACGTCTGTAGTAAAGTCATTGCTCAAATAGTGGCCTCTTACTCTGCCAAATTTTTAATAACAATTGAGGCCAGTGTTTCAAACTAGGAGAAAGTTATGAACACATAGATATTATTGAGTATGCTTTCTAGCGGTGAAGAGTAAAAGGAAGATTATTTATTTTGTTCCTTAATTATTAAAGAGTAAGTTGAAAACGTATTAATATTGGGCTTACAATAACGTAACATGAATTGATACATTTTTGTACCTAGAGCTTTAAACACGTTAAGGGGTTATAATATGAAGTGCCATTACTGAGTTAAGTTTATTACAATTATCAAAGTATTGGAACATTCATGGGGCCACCACTGTATCAAAGTCGGAGCTTGGCAAAATAAACAAATTCAAAATTAGCCACTTTTAGACAAAGGGATGCAACGAAAATATTCTCCTATACAAAACAGTGGTTCCACAAGGGCCTTGTGGCCACACTATTTTAAGAAATTGACTTCATTATTTCACAAAACGTTTTCTTTGTAGCTTGTCTTGGCCGTCTAATTTACTAACGTCGACGGTTGTTTGCCTGCACTGCCCATCACGTGTATGTGACCACGTGCGCTACGAGTGCCACGTGAGCTCATTCTGAATGCTCTGGTGCAGAAACGTACGAGGAGGAGGGCTATTCTAATAAATACACCAACGCAAATATTGTGATGTTTTATTTTCGGTAAACAGCTTATTAAACCGTTAGCAGCCCCTTCACTACCTTGAAAACTAAAGAGAAAGAACTTTCCAAAATTAATACCGGTGTCCACAAATGCAGTTTACTTTTTAGTTCGTTTTTTATTTTTCGTAATAAATGCTTCCAAAATTTAACACTATTTATTTATTTATTTAGTCAAAAACAGTCAAAAACTGTATGTGACGTATGGGGAGAAAAACATCTGCGCACGCTTTCTTGAGTTTCAGAATCACTTCCAAATAATTTAACTATTAATAGTTGAAAAATAATCATAATAATAATAACAAATTTTAAAAAGCGAGAGATTAACATTTCAAAAACTAGATATTTTCGTTGCTAAATTATAGAAAACTTATTTTTAACGGTAAAGTAACAAACAGATTTGATTTTTCTGTATTGCTAACAAAATAGAAACTCACCCTAAGCTCTACTACCACTACAAGCAAAAGGAAAGTTCAACAAAACGTGCTCATAGTGCAGCTACATTTACGTCCAGAAGCAAATCAAGAGGCCATCTCAGCATTTGCTCAATGGATCAGGGAAACTGGATAAAAACCTGATCGAGATGGGGGTCATTGACCCGGAAGTACATTATTTGTTACAGGCATATTGAGTCTTTTTTTTAAATTATACAATGGAAATGTAAACTAATTCATTATACTATATCTTGGTATTGTTAAAGTAAACATTATTTTTCGTTTTGACGATCAGTATAGTCTCTAATTGTATAGAGACAGTTTTGCAGCAGAAAAGATTTTACTTTTAACTTAAATTTGTGTACCAATTTTAATTGTTTAATTTCATCTGGCAGAGCGTTGTAAAGTAACGCACATGTATTGTATGTGGATTTGTGGTAGTGAGCTGATGATACTGACACTTGATGAACATGATTTCTACGTCGAGTGTTGTAACTATCAATATCAGTATTACATGAAAATAAGTTCCCACCGTTCAGTAAGTCAGTTTTGACAAATACTACAGGCTCATAAATAAATAGGCAAGGCAATGGTAAGATTCCAAGCTCAATGAAAAGAGGCTTGCACGGATCACGTGGATGGGATTTTTTCATTATTCGGATAATTTTCTTTTGCAATCTAAATGTCTGGGCACTAAAGGATGAGCTTCCCCAGAATATTATGCCATATCTCAGGCGGGAATGTACATTTGCAAAATACACGCAACGAGCTACATGAAGGTTGACAGAATTAGAAAGAATTCTGAATGCATAACATAATGAGCTTAATTTAGGGTTTAATTCTGTTGTATGTACATTCCATTTGAGGTTTGATTGAATTAAAAAAAACCTAGAAATTTTGTTACCTTAACATCAGCTAATTGCATATTGTTCATTTTTAATGGAGCATACGATTGCCGATTTGAAACGCAAAATTTCATTGAGACAGTTTTTCCCTCGTTAACTATTAATTTGTTATTACAAAACCAATTTGAAACTTCTGAAATTGTACTATTTATTGTTTCTTTTTTGCAAAGAACATTCGTGTCATCGGCAAACAGAACTGTTCTTCCATTTTTAGTAGATGAGGGCATATCGTTTACGTACAACAGAAAGAGGATAGGACCTAAGATCGAACCTTGTGGGACCCCATGTTCAATTGGAAAAGAATTGGAGAGAGATAAGTAAATAATCTCCTTTCGCGCCAGTACGGTATTTCTACTCTTTGAGATCGATATTTAAGGTACGAGGTTATCCAATCTAGGGCAATACCCCGAATTCCATAAGAAGGTAATTTTGAGAGCAAGATGTTATGGTTAATAACATCAAAAGCTTTCGACAGATCTAAAAATATTCCAATGGGTTCTTCATTTTGGTCCATTGATGAAGCAACATCTTTAAGGAAAGAAAAAATGGCAGTTTCCGTAGATTTTGATTTCCTGAAACCGTGTTGTGAGTCTGTTCTGAGTCTGTTCATATTAACTCAACTACTTATTGATTTTCACTTCGAAGCCTATTTCAATTTTTCAATTCTACAATTTCAAATATGAAGTTTTCAACCGCTGTTTAAATTGGCACTTGTAAAATTGATCAGGAATTGCTCATTTTAATTTAAGATCATTGCGCTTGATTCAGAAAGGGCCTTCCACTTCTTAGAACCTTAGCCCAAGTAGACCATTGAATACCAAGCAACATTTTCTATTTTCTCCCTTCTCTTTTATGCTGCCCTGCGTTTTTCTTTACAAGACTTGGATCCCAAGTCATCATTCAATCAGTCCAAGAGGTATTGAAACTGCGTGTTGGTTCCTGTCTAACGCTCTTTCAAATTTCTGCAGTTGCTTCAATTGTGTCATTAATACGACTAATCTGTACGTCTTCATTTTTTATTTCTCGCCTACTACATAAATACGTAACAAAGAGAAGGTATTGTAAAGCTTCAGCGAAAACTGGCCAATTTTTGACAGAATAACTCGTATTGTGGTTCACTGATGTCGAAAAATAGAATGTAGCAAAGTACTTTCTCAATAACTTCGTGTTGCCAGAATCAACGTTTTGTAAATCTTTGCTACCGAAAAATTGGGTTTACCGCAAAAATGTCGGTCTCTCTACCCATATTCGAATGTGGCCAACACTAGTGTCTAAACTGTTCAAATTATTTTTTTCCAAATTTGACATTCTCTGCAAAGCCCTTCGAAAATGAAAATATCCGCTTCAAATTCGGAGTTACTTAACATGTCTCATTGTTTCCACAATTTTCTAAAATATTTCTCCAAACGTTTGGATTTAATTTTCTACTGGGATAGAGCAATGTACGCTAAAAAAGTAGTACATGTCTGAGACAAGCTCAATTGACTGATTGATTAGTGATTCCGGGCGTGTAAACTGCTATGGTCATTAGTCCCTAAGTGAACTGCTGTTTTTTATTGCGGGAGGCGGCGGTAACTTTCTCTCGCTGGCTGACGAGATCTCGCTGGCTATTGAGTGTGTGTGTAACTACGGGTTAGGATGTGAGGATAGGATAAGGAAGAGGAAAGAAAGATCGCGCGCGGTCCATGTCCCGTTTGTTAGAGTTCTGGTCCGGGATTCGCCTGGTGTTGATCGGAGAAACCATAGAAAACTACCGATCAGAGCATCCGGCTGCTAGAATTTTCCTCTCGACAGCGGCTGAATTCGACCTAGCTGTGTAGCTAGTGTCGAAAATCCTACCACCGTCGGAACTGGATCCCTAGGACCTCCCAGACAGAGGCACTGCAGTTAATGCCCTTGCAGAACCACCTAAGTCGGTACAATACTGAAGATAGGGATTTTTTTTCCTTAGAAAATCTATTCCTCAAACATTGTGTGGCCGCTTGTTCTGATCAGAACATGCATACTACCGAAAACTTGCGACCCGAATAACTCGTTATGCTTAGTATCGACGAGAGGGGCAAAGAACATCCATTTCTGTGCTGGAGACGAACACACCTAGACGTCACTAAATCTGAACCAATCACGAGCGTTCGGGTATTGACTGTTTGAAATGCAACAGCAACGGATTCATTCGTTCCGGTGAGGTCTGGAAGGTGAGGACGTGCTGAGCGCTAGCCCGTAAGAGGAACGTGACCAGCACACTTCGGACGAATCTTCTGGCATCCAGTCGGTACGTGTATTTCAACTCGAGAAAACGAGGTAAATATACTTCAACAAAATATTATATGAATTTCTGATCATTTTCATAATGGTAGAATGTAAACAGAGACGTGCAGTTTAACGGATGGTAGTATATAATTAAGTACTTTTTCTTATTAAGTATTTTAATAAAAGAATTTTCTAAACGTCAGCTTTTACTTTTTTGGTTTTTATTTCACGGCTTTTACTTTACAGCTTTTACTTTATTGTTTAATTTTGTTTTGGAAAATAAATCCTACTGAATAACAAGTTTTTGTAGAAGTATTATTTGAAATTAAAACATCTGGAAGGTTGACGCAAGTGATACCCAAAGCGAACTACGCAGCACGTGGCCAGAGAGGAGAACTTGGTGACTGGCGACGGAGACGAGGAAATATCATCTACCTGCATCCGAGAATTTTAAGTTATAATTGACGTTCTGTTACCGAAAAAATCGCATAAAAATTAAGAAATGGTCGACTGCACTTGGCTCCAGAACCCCGTCCGTGCTGGCATCGCTGATCTTTTATGTATTCCAGGTGAACTCACTGGTTTAATTCACGTATATAGTTCACTTCTTTCCATCAAGTGAAGAAAAGTGTTAAAGAGTTTTGTAGAATTATTACACCGTTGCAAGCGAGCGGGAGGATTGGAGTACGACGGGGATCTGAGAGTAGGGGTGTATCAAGATCGTGCATCAGTGTCAGCTGGGTGACGAATATTGTAGGTCTTTTCAGTGGGAGAGAAAGGAAATACTAATAACAATAGAACATATTTTAGGCAGCTTTAAGAAAAATATTTTTATAGCATGAAGAATCAGGGAACTCGGTACATGTTTTCTTTGTAAGTAAATATTTTTTTTCTCAATCAGCCTCCTTGTGTGTGTATGTGTGTGTGTGTGTGTGTGTGTGTGAGAGAGAGAAAGAGAGAGAGAGAGAGAGAGAGAGAGAGATTTGTCAGGAGCAAATTATAATAATAGATTGTATAATAGAAGTACCAGTTTGTAACTCAAATAAAATTTGTTTTAAAAGAGTTTTTCGGTCGAAAATTCCCCATTTTCCAGGCACGATACTTTCTCTCACGAAGTAAGGGCTAGAAAGTCAAAAACCTGTATTCGTGTTCCAGTTTGTAATTTTTTGTTGATTGTAAACACTTTTCAGATTTAAGTGGCATTATAATTATCTATAGCCGTTTAAATAATGCGAGAGAGTGTGTGCTTTTGTAGTACAACTTGTTTAGATAAGCTTCATGTCCTTGTAATTTCCACGTAGTGTAAGTACCTTATGTTTTAATGTGCTCTTTATTGTCTGCCTCGTAGTTTAAAACCTGAAGATGGGAAAATAAATAACCCCCGAAACGTTATTAAATAACAGTAATTAAATAATGTGATTTATATTTTATTTTTTGCCTTAAATGTGTTTTTACAGAATATTAAATTTGGTTTCAACGACAGTACGTTGATATAGCAAAGAACACACGCGGTTGAAATTTTTATGTCCAGGCAACAATCGTGTACAATATTTGTGATATTAGCGGTATTTATTTTAATACTTTTCGTAATATATCTTTGAATCACGTAAATAAAAAATATCCATTCTTGAAATAGTTGTCATACGCCATCTTTACCTGCAACTCATTTGTTTCTTGTTTTCTTAACGGACGGTGTGTTTTAAAATTCTTAACATACGTGTATGATAAAGAGCGGCTACATATCGCCATGCTTGTTCTCGTTATATCGATATAACTGCACAGTGACACGAAAAATGTATTAACAAACAATACTTTTCTTATTTGCAAATCGTAAAAATAGACCAGATGTCCATTTCACACGGTCTCATAACCCAATTAAGTGACCACCTATACTAACAACCATTTTCTCCGGAACCATGATAAAGTAAGGTCAAACAAGGCGTTTGTCAAGTAGCCGAAAATTACGAAGTAAAACCGATTTACAGGGAAATCAACATCTAGTAATGTACACTATTCTTTGGCTGTGATGCTGGGCGATCACGTGGGATGATAGTTGTTTGGCCTTAGTGTTGTGGCTATGGCGTGGGGATAGCCATGCGGAGATGGGAATGAGTTCTGGATCACTGACCGTTGGTCACGAGGTGCCGGTCGTGAAGTGCCGGTCGTGAAGTGATGGTGATTCTGACAATGTACTGATGGTGGTGTGGGGACGACGATGATATGACGGAAGTATGGTGAAGGTGCTCGTGAAGTTGTAGTGATACTGTAGTGCTGCGGTAGTAGTGGTGTTGTGGCGGAGTTAGTGTTAATAGTATTGTACGATGGTTGTGATTGTTGATGGTGATACGGCGATGATGATGATGATGATGATGATGAAATAAGATGAAGATGGGGTGGACGTTCTTTTGTTTTTGGAGCAGTGGTTTTGTAATGCGGATTGAGATGTGACTAGGCTGATGAAAGACTCTGAAAGTATTACATTAAACGATATAAAAAATATCGTTTTTCGAAAAGTTATATAAATTTTAGATTTATGTTATCTTTCACGTCAAACGTGTTTAATTGCTCCATAGATGGTCGCTTCCTAAAACACTATATTCAAAACATGTTAATAAATTTATCTTGCATTTTTTAACCTTACTACTCTCGTTTCATATGTTGGTATCGTTGTATAGAGAAAAGAAGACATTACTCGAGCACGCATGTGTCGCGAAACGAAGTTTGATAGCTTTCTTTACATGAAGAGTTTTAATTTAAATTACGAATGTCTATTCCTGTGAAGCAAATTAGTTTAATTTTACTAACTCCTTTACGTTAGTATGTTTCTGCAAAAATCGATCTCCGAAGGTGTTGACAAAATTCAAGTTTTGGGGATCCCTGATAGAGAAAATTTGGTTTTCAATATGTTTGAACGCCAATATACGTGTGATGAACATTGGCGCCTAAACTGTGTACACAGCACTTCCACTGAAATGGAATTTTTCCCTATCGATTCGTATCGTGATGACCAAGCCTTAATTTTGCGGCACTTTTAAATGTATTTAATAATATTTTAATACTTTACATGTAACTAGTTCAGTTTCGTAAATTTCAAAAGAGTCTCAAAAGTTTTTCTTTAATTTTTTGCTTAAATAGAGGAATGATTGCTTAATACTCAACACACAAGACAGATTTTTACTAAATCCTTTGTAATTTTAAAATTTAGGAAACATCAATTATTTATTTTTATACAATTTTATAACATTTGTAAAGATAGAGATTTCTTTTGATGGAATTTATTCCTCCATGTTAGATCTCTAAATAATTTCATATTGTGACGTCGTGGGAATACACAATAATCACAGACACGAGCTTCAATGATAAATATGTACAGGTTTATTCACAATATGTACAGTAATAATTTCAGTTCCTCAGCTCTGGTAGATCTTTACTTCCCTGATCGCAGGAGCGATCCTTAAAAATGAATAACTGACTCGTGGCCCGCGCCACTCCTCAGCGAGCCTCCCGCACACAGCAGACAGCTCCGGCGACCTCTGTCATCCGTGGATCTAGTCCACAACGGCGTCCCAACACATGGGTTGCCGCACGAGCCTAGCTCGGCTCCGCACCGCCCTGGGCGCAAGTTTGTGCGTTCGCACGAGGGTTCCCACTCAGCTCAACAAACCCCGCCCCCGCGCTCTGCGTTCGCTCTTATATAGCTACCACCCACGTGACCTGACGTCACTGGGTTTTGCACACAGCTCGCACTAGTCGCTTTGCCAGGCATTTTTGGACATCCATTTCCATGGATTCCAAGAATTTGTCACGCGGCACGCGGCAAAAATGCGCTGTCCCGCACTTTGGGCATCCCTTTCCCTAGCTCTTAGGATTTCTCAGAATACCTCGGCGTGTCACATCCTGCCTGGCCCCTGGCGTCTAATCCTCTGCCGCCGCACAATTGTGGTGCCCCGGCGGTTGCAATCTGTAGCCCTACAATACGTTACAATATCAAGGTCTATACCATTTTCAAATCTTAGTCATTTTCGCGCAATTTTAAATAATTTTTTCGTCTTGGAAGTTAGAATGATTGCAGTCACCCATTAACATTTCATTTTAGCATCGACGACACAAATAAACTCTACGTTACACTTTCGTAAAAGTTGAGTGACTGTAGCAAATAATTCGAGAAAGCATGTGCTACACCACTAGGATTTACTAGCAAAACCTAAGAGTGGTAAAATTAGTTTAGTTCCTTTGAATGATAGTTCGTAATAAATACTGTGTAAGTAGATTGTTGTTGAGTAATTTGCTGGATAGTTTTGTTTCTGAAAAGAGTTTTCTTTGTAAAAGATTTCCGGTCTGATTCTAGAAGAAAGTTCTTCAATTAGTTACAAAGGAACCGTAATAGCTCTAAAAACAATATTGGTGTAGTTCATTAGTGTAACGATTGTAATTATTGCGCAAGTAAATCAAAGTTTGTTGAATCTATTTGTTTTATTAAAGACCTTTTGCTAGAACCAGGAACGTACCCCGACGCTAGAAGAACGCTTTTTTAACAAAAAAAAACAAAAATGACAAAAATCAGTGTTAACTTTGCCTTAAGAGTAATGCTTTAATGTTGGTTTAGAAAATTCAAATTGGTTAGTATTCGCAAAGTAATGATTTTATGCATATTTCAAATATGCATGGTGGCAAGCATGCCGAAAATGAAAAAAATAGTATTCTTCAGAGTAATGAATTGTGATGATTTTTGTTCAAAGACCAATTTTACTGCATATATTTGCCTTCACAAAGCGTTTCCGTGTGTACTGCGGATGTGGAGATGCGGCAGTCACTGAAACTTACTTTTATTCAAACACATAAGTAATGCTTCCATCATAATTTCAAACGCGGACGTCAGAGCAGAGTTCAGTAGCGGAGTTAAGCTAATGCGATGAGCTTAAGCTTATGCGATGAGCAATAGTTGGTCGGCTCACCGAACCTATTGCCGTAGAGTCGTCGCACTTATTTTACACGCTTCTTCAACTCTTTTTCCCTTGGAACTTTTTCCACCTAGCGTACTGGAGATATAAGATGCGTTCTATAGAAATATTAGGATAGTGTTCATGTTTAACATTCTCATTGATCGCTTCTGAAAAATTAACTGGCGGGGATACGTAGCCGGATTATTCAAGTTTGTTGGTTTCCGAAACCTACCTTTTAAGTGCATAGAACAACAACAACAAAGTAACATGAGAAGGGAAAAAAAACTTAATATTAGTACCTTGAAAATCGACAAGAAATCAACGTGAGAACTGAATAATTGATTTTGGAAATCGGTTTTGGCGGTCAGCCCAGCGCTTGCGCGGAAGCGTTCTTCGTGCATTTATAGAAAGTAAACGCAGCCCCCTCCCCCTAATCGACCACTCTGAGCGCGAAAGCCCGCGACAAGAGAGGAGTCGCGGTGCGGGTTGTGGCGGCGCGGGGGGGGGGGGAGGAAGGGATGGAAGGAGGCGTTGTGGGGAGGGCCCGGGGGGAGGGGAGGGAAGAGCACGGCGGGGGTATAAGGGCGGGGCGGCGAAGGACGGAGAGGATGGGGCGGGGCGACGTGGCGGGCAGAGGAAAGGGCGGGGGAGGGAAAGATTGAGCGGGAGGGGGAGCAGGAGGGGGAGGTGAGGTGCGGGGGGCTCGACCGACTGGCGGGCGGCTGCGGGGGCGGCGCTCTCGACAGCGCCCCCGGGAGCGGCAGCGGCTCCCCCGCAGCTCCAGAGCCATAATTAAATCCCAGGGGGAGAGTGGATTGGAGGCGGATGCAGCCGCAGCCGAAGCCGAGACGCACGCGCGGGTGGGCGGGACCGGGAGGGGGCGGGGCGGGGAGGGAAGGGGAGGGAAGAGTGGGGGGCGTGCACGGGGGCGGCTGTGCGACCGGGCTTCCCAGTGCGGCATGCCGCCCGCCGCAGCTGCGGGTCGCCCGCGGCGCCAATCACCCCCCAAATGAAGTGCAAATGCCTTCCGGAAGGCCAATAAGGGGCGGAAATTTCCACCAAATGAGGTAAAATGTGGAAAGCGAATCGCGTTAATAATGGCTGCCACTTCGGAGGCCCCTGCTCCGCCGAGGCGTTGGCGCGACGGTGGTTCAGGGAGCGTACGTCTCGCATTATCTTGGGCACGTATGTACGTGAAAAAACTAGTACAAAGTTCCGAATATACCGCCTGTACCCTCAATGGTATTCTACGATTATGGATTATGTGTTCTTTATTACTTTGTCTTCGACTTAAATAATTAATAAGAAAATTAAAAACACAAAGAAAATCAAAATCCAAAACCCATTGAGATCTTTTTATTCGACACTCGGGAGTCTTATGTTTCTACAGCGGACGTTATCACTCCCCGTACATTAACTAAGATGCGTTTTAAGGGAGATGAATTAAATCCGGGGCTGAAAGAAAGAACAAAATTGATGAGAATGAAATGAAATGGATGGAAAATTTATAAAAGCAAAATTTGAAAATATTTTAATCAGGTTTCTATGATGGAAATTTCTTGGAGTAGGTAGTTTCCAAGTAAATTCTCAAGTAAAAAAGTGCTTTTTTATTATAAATAGTATTCCAAATCTAATAGGTGAGATACAAACAAGTTTCTTACTATTTATTTCCGACAGTTCTCTGTTCACTCAAATTTCTGAAGTACGGGGTATCTAGGTCTATTTTTTCGGAAAGGGGCGCCATTGTGTATGGGGGCGAAGTGCAATAGAAACAACGAAATCCCTTGTATTATATAATATTTCTATTGCGAAAGAATAGGTGTCGTTATGAACAAAATACAAGTTTATCAATTCCCTTGGAATTACGAGGCATTAAGAATTACGAAAGTAAGTTTCCGCAAGTCGTCGACAAAAAGAAAACATAATTAAATGGAAAATATTTATTAGCAGACACAGCACATGTTGGGACATATTTTTCACTTAATTATCACTAAAACGTAGATACCGATGGGTCAACATTTGTATCCCTGTGCCGAAGAAGTCTGCCGCTCGGGATAGGCACCAGTGATGGCACCCACTGCCAATACTTCGTGTCTGTGATACGCGTAATGTTGACCGGTCAACAATTCCTTGAGGTGCAAGAAAATATGGAAATGGCTACGGGTGAATTCCGTACTGTAGGGTTAATGGTCAAACATCTCCAAGAGGAACTGCTGTAGAAAATCTGTTGTGAGCTGAGCCGTGTGTGGTGAACCATATGACTACGCACTAGGGATTGCAATCGAGCAAAGTGGGATCCCGGAAACCAGCAATAAGTAAGCATCAAATCGCGTAAATTCATTGAAATTTGACACCTTCACTTCCTTCAGCAACGCGTGGCGCGACGCGACGTCGCCGGTCAGTCGTTTGATTTGCATCTTCCATTGCACCCACACGGACGCATAGCCTGCTCCGTGCCACCGCACCACCAGTCACTTGTCATTTGACTCGGTGTCATGTCACTCGTCAACAATTATTGTGTGGTTTTGTGTTAATATCGATCCGCAAAGTAAGTAGTATAATGTTTTGTCCTCGTATAACTATTTTTATCCTTATTTCAAGCTAATTTTATTGTGTTAAAGTACGTTTAAAAATATAATGATACTTTAATTGAGCAATTTACGTAGGGTAGGATAAGTGGGTGGGTATATGAAGTTAACTGATTCGAGTACGATTTTTTATATTTCAATCGCCAAGTATTTGTACTAGCCACTAGGTATTAGAGGTGGGTATTAAAAGTTATAACAACTAATTAAACATGTTAAATTAAATAAACAATTATCATAGTTAAAAATATTCATTCGAAAATAATATTATGACTGACGAAGAGAAAGGACAAAAATTCACAGGAATTATTGCTTTACAGGTACTATTAAAGGATGTCCCTTTTGAACACGGCACATGAGGATATTGGTGAGAAAAATGAGAAAAGCTTGTGGCATTATTTCAAAAAGTCTGAAGATGGAGGGAATGCAAAATGTCCTATATGTTCTAATTTATTTAAAATTAGCCAACGTTCTACCACTGGCTTAAAAACCCACTTGAAAACAAAACACTGTATAATAATAGGTCAATCACGTCAATAACATACAGAGTTGCTACCCTAAAGCATCCACATCACAAAATATTGTTCCCCAAGATTGTTCCCCCTATCCCAAAGAAAAAAATTAAAAAAACTATTGATAACTATTTCATAAAGGGACGTTTTATGGAAGAAATGATTTCTAGAATGATTTGTAAGGATGTTTTTAGTCTAGGCGAAATTGTGTTTCCGTTTGGTTGACGACCTACGGACATTTACTTTCTGGATGCGCCTCGTACCGCTTCATCAAATATTCATTGAATATAAATTCCAAATCGATATCTTGGATGTGTTTTAAGATAAAGACAACATGAATCAGCGCGTACGAATCTTTTGAAAAGTTTTTATTGCACGCAAAATAGAATTATTTAAACAAAGCAAAAGATGTGCTCCATTTTCCATATTCAAGAATATTTAGAGTTGGTTTCAACACATTTTATGACATTGAAGTAACGTTCTTTGGAAATTGTTTGATTTGTACTGGAATGACAAGGTATCTAAACGAATGTTTTTTGTCGTGAGTAATAAACCTCCAAATAATTTCAAAATTGTAATTTGCGTAGAAAATCTAAAGCTCCTTACATTTTATTGGCAAATATTATAAGGTTGTGAAATTGAGGCGTATAACACCTTATCGTGTATGGTGTCCATTTTTGGGATTTGGTATGCACAAAAAAGTCTAGAACTCTTCGTCAGTCATTTTATTCTCGTAAGCAGATACACTCGTACAACCCGTGAGTTATTTAGATTACGGAGCGCCCTTTTTCCCCACCATACCTTTGATGGATGGAAATGTTGCGAATTAATATAACAAACTGTCTGTCCCAAATATCACGAAACACATATAGCCTTTTAATTTGAAAGTGTATACGTTTATAATGATATCTACGTTTTTTTATTGTTTTTTTCGTGTTTCCGGGCGCGTCAATTGCTTTGGTCATTAGTCCCGATAGTATAGTGCATATTTTTCTAGGGAGATGGCGGGTATCTTCCCCGCTGGATGGCGAGATCCGGTGCCGACCTACCGTTGGCTAGTTGGGTTTCCCCCTAACCAGAACTCTCCCCCAGCCAGGACAAGCTCTAAGCTCCCGACCGGTCTCCCGGAATACGTGGTAGTGAAGTGCATGTTAGTGTAAGTGTGTGTGTGTGTAAGGGGAGAGGATAGGACAAGGAAGAGTAAGGATAGATCGCGCGCGGTCTGTGGCCCGTTTGTTAGGGTACTGCTCCGGCATTCGCCTGGTGTTGATCGGAGAAACCACGGAAAACTACCAATCAGAGCAGTCGGCCGCTAGAATTCTCCTTCAGACAGCGACTGAATTCGACCTAGCTGAAAAGTCGAAAATCCTGCCGCCATCAAGACTCGAATCTAGGACCTCCCTGTCAGAGGCGCAGCAGTGACATCAGTTGATGCACTGAGCTACCGCTCCCGGTGAAATCTATGTTTGGTACCTTATTTAAGTAAGTAGCGAAAGTGAAGAATATATACACCATGAGATATTACAGTCCACGTAATTTCATCACCAACATTTTACTAAGAGGTATTAGTTTGGAGACTGTTCACGAAAGATGTACGAGATTAATCTAAGAATTAGTTACAACTCGTCGGCGATTTTAAGACTCAACTGTTGCTTGCTAAATTTGTAAAACCATTGAAAATATAGTCGAAAATATAGTTATATTATTTTGTTACAAATTTATATTTCAAACATGAAGAGACATAAGAAATGTAAAATATTTGCAACCGATATAGGATCGTAAAATTTGAACGAACGTTTTGTGTTCATTACAATTACGCAAATATTTTACCTTGTGTAAATTTTACCTCGTGTTTCTTTCGAGCTCGAAACGTATCCGGGACAAGCTAGGAATGAGGACGTGCAGACAACGCAAGCAAATTTTAACTTTGTATTTTCTCGTGTTATTCATACTCAGCAGTACGATCTCCATAAATTGTGTACATTGTATCACTGGTATCTTATTAACTCGATTCACGTTTCTGAAGCTTCATATTGCTTATGCAATTAAAACTTTGTTGCGTTGTGTTGTGTTCATTTACTCTTAGATCTGTAATTTCATTTTCAAGTGGTAGGTAGTATTCGACATATAGTTCATTTTTAGTTAGAAAAACAAAACTTCACTTTTAAATTACTAATGCACTCTTGATTGCTTAGGTAATCCAATTTTTTCTTCACTCGCTTCTGGCGTTAGAAGAAGGACGGGATCAAGAAGCTCCTCAACACTCTTTCGGTAAACATTAACGCCCTTCATAGCGGCCTCGCAGATTTTTCGACGAAACACTCAGGGACCTTCCTCGTTTGAAGGCGAAGTGCGAAGCGCCGCGGTGTAATTGGGTCGAGAAAAAGTTGGTGCGTGTTATTTACCACGCCTCGTGAAAACTACCCGAAGGGGAATCCGTAGAGGTGTGTCGTCAGATAAAAACGTGAGCTGCATTTGCAAGCTTTAATTGAATCTTGACTTACGGCCACCGCCGCCGCACAAGCCTCTCTGCCCTCGCTCCACGTCGCATCACCAACGGCCCCATCACCACTCCACCGCCACCGCCCCCCCGGGGCGTCCCTTGCCCCTCCCACCCTTCGCCGCGTTGCCTCCGCGAATCTCCGGCGCCGCTCGCCACCCGCTTTATCTCTTCCCACAACCTGTCTGCCACAAACACCGCAGTCCCTGGCTCTCCTTCCGCCTACTTCTCGCCAGCCCCTCGTTACACTTTGCTTCTGCGCTGGTCCCGAGCTTCCCTTCTCTCTCCTTTGCTCGCGACTCTGCGTTGTTTTCTCTTTCTCTCATCGCTTCCTGCATTCGTGACCCATCCCTTACCTTACCTTTTGCTTGTCATTTTGTCATCGTCGTGGTCGTGGTCGTTATTGCTTCGCTTACTACTTCACTTCCTATCTTCGTTCTTCCATTTTACATCTCTTTTTAAAACCCCTTCCCACGAACAATTTTATTGCTTGATCCTTTTTCCATTCACTTTTCCAACACGTCTTTCGAGTTTTGCGCAATATTTACCTTTCGTAATATTTGCTCTTAAATTTTTCTCGTCTTTGCCTTTGCTTTGAGTCTCCTCTCCCTTTCTGACTCTCGCCATTTCACCCTTTTTCTCGTGCTTCCTCTTACGCCCGCCTCTTTCCTAGCGTGCGTCCTTTGTTTTCTAACCTTTACATTCCATCCTGTCCGCTTGAATCCTGCCCTCTCCTCTCTTTGCTCTCTTCTTCGCATTATCGGGCCTCGGGACATCCCAGTGGCGCGCGATACGGCCGCCGTCACCGCCTGAGATTTCGGAGGCGCCTCCCGAGGCGGGCGGGCGGGCCGCGGGCGGATTGTTTGGAGATGTCGGCTACGCCTATGCCTCCGGCGCCGTTTTTGCTCGGAGCAAGTCGGCCGGCGACGCGTGGGCGCGAGAAGGAAGCTCGAAAAAAAAGCGAGCACCTGCGACTGTCGACTGCCGGAGCAATGGTTCCGCCTCGCCCGCAAAAAGGGATCCTAACGAGGCGAACGCGTGTGGCCTCTAGTTCGTCGCGCGGAGGCGGAGACTTGGAGCAAACAAAGAAATGTTGCTTGGACTCGGGCTCGTGGCCGCAACAAAAGCTACGTAAACGTGCTCCTTCTCGACTCCTGCGCGTGTAGACCTTTTGAAGTTGTTGAAGGAATATACTATTATGATGCTTTTGGAGGGGACAAATGATACCACGGAACCATTTTTACAAAGAGCATGCCAAAGAACCAGGTTTCAAGACAAATCAAGTTGAAGGTCACTTAAATTTGTCTGCTCAATACCTTTTGCTGGCGAGGAGAGAAAACCGGTTTAATTTTACATCTACTTTAATATATAATATTGCTTTTAAGAAACAAAAAATCAGGTCCAAAGATAGATTTTTGGAACATATTTTTCTATTCTGTGAATTAGTAAAAATATAAATTATCAATAAGTTAGTACAAAGAAACGTCGTGCGAATTCACAAATCAAAAACTAAAGAACAGAAAAATGCGTCGTAGCGATGAAAATAAATCAAAAGTGTTGAAGACGGACTTGGTGTGTTTTACTTGTATACCGACGATATATACAGCATGTCGCAGAATAAATGTTTTGAAAAATTTAGGCCATATAGAGGGGCTGAAAGTGACTACTTTCTGCTAATGAACCACATGGTCGGAAATTTCATATAACAAAGTCACGCATGTGGCAGTTGTCCCTGATTGCTACGCAACTGTGATTCAGTATTCGGTAGGTCGCGTTCCAACGCAGTCCAAAACCTTTCGTGTAACCGCCGAACACCGGCGCATGCCCAGTTGCCTCACACTGAGGGGCAAGAGTCCTGTGCCTAACTTTGTTATACGAAATTTCTGACCAACTCTTCTTTGACAAAAAGTGATCTTCGACTCGTCTAAATGTCCAAGATATTTGTAACATTTATACTGAAACGTCTATTGTTACGCTACCCTCCTCTTTGTACTGCGGCCATTCAAGAAACAAAAGGTAAGGCACGCACAGGAGAATAATCATGTGTCAATAACATTTCTTTTATTATTGTACATTGAAATAGGGACTAAGATTTGGACATACTTACGTGAGAAAGTCTCTTGTTGAAACACTAAAAAGAAGGGATAGATAACAAAACAAATTCAATAAAATGAAATGACATTTCATTCGCTTTCATTGGGACATATATTGATGACATATTCAAGCATCGTCTTTTGACTAAATCATAGCATTGATTGCTTGTCTTTACATCTTGTCTATTAACAACTATTTATAACTACATAATCATTTTCCTTTTCTCTATTTTTTAAGAGATCTCTTTTCCTCTTTCAGCCAAAAGTAACTGACATCAAATTCAGTACTCCTAATTTTTACGCTCTCATTATTTCCACAAGAAAACAAACAAAACATTACTTGAATTTGAGTGACAGTACCGTTGCAGAAATCTCAAATAACTAAATATCTTCAACATTTAATATTACACCTAACGTTTCTAGCATTGATTAAAATTCATCTCCATGAACAAAAACAATCAACATATTTATATAGCGATTCCGCAACTTACTTTATCTCCTCATTATAAGAGTCGCCAACTGAAGATAAATACATTTTTATGCAAGACTTCCCATAAATTAAGATTCACTTCTTCCCTAGTACATCACACAGAGTTTTTAACTGTTTTCTCACCTTAAATAATAAACAAATGAAAACTTTTTTAGCTAAACTTTGTTAAAGATGGCTCGAGATGCCATCGCAAACGAAGCCTCGAGTCACCGGCTGTAGTCGCCTGCCCCGGCCCGCAGCACATGCGTGGCCTCGTGCCCCACTGTCGACGGGACCCGTCCACGAACGGGCTCCGAGCCAGCAGCGGATTTAAGTTCTACGGGGTTCCCATGCACAAAATCATGTTAAGCGTCCTCAGGAAAAATTCCTCAAATTTACAAAAATACTTATCAAATATTATCATTCTTATTATCATTCCATTTACCAAAATTTAAAAATATAAATACAAATATTTTATTAATGTAGAGATTCATTAAAAATTCTTTTGCAGACACAAATATTTTACATTTTCTCGTGGAAACTCTAACCTCACAGTCGTCTCAGCTCATTCCCGCATTGCCACGAAATACGCTACCTATCCTATTCCCGGCAACAACACTAGCACATCGCAATCTGTACAAAAATAATTTTTATTAATACACAAGCCTTTACGGAATTTATTGTATATCTTATTGTATAAATCTTGTTCGACACTCTCCTAAATTTGGAAAGGTAGAGATTTTTTTCTAAATCAAATATTTTCCTGAAATTCCTTTTAATGAAGTTAGTTACACCATTTTTTGAAAATATGAGTAGTCTTCGAATACTTTTGAGCGCAATCTTCACAATTTTTAAAAAACTGCTTAATAAGTTTTTCTTAAAAGCGGCTCAAATTTTAAAACAAAGCTCAACTAGACAAAATTTTGTTTAATAATAATATATTTTTTCTTTTTTAGAAAATTTCTAAAATTTAGGAAAAATTACAACAGTTTAACTTATTTATGCCTCGGGAGAGTTGGTATATGCGGTGGTACTACTAGTGGTACACTAGTGGTGCAACGCATGAGACATTTGGTCGCCGGGCTTATGCTACTTGAAATCCCAGCCCAGGAATACATTTTTTGCTGACTGGAAACACTTCTGTGAGTTCAACTAGTATCAGTGAAACCTGCTGAAACTGATATCTTGATTTAGGGCTCATCTCTATTAGCGACTATTTCGTGGAACCGATTGAATTATCCATAACAATGTAAAATATTCTCTCTTTTAATCGGTCACTTCGCTGTGCGCTCAGTGTCCAGTCATATTATATTAACTAGTAATATATATTCACAATTTGCTAATAAATTTGAGATATTGGTATAGAATGGTATAAACAGACCCGGGGATATCACTGTTTACTTGGCATATTCATGCGAAGGGAGCAATGAGAGATTACGTGGAACAAAAAACAGTTTTCTATTTCCGACCATGTGCTATATTTGTGACTATTAAACTTGGTGTGTTTTTTAGTTAAAATGATCGACAAAAATCATAAACATAAAATCACGAACGTGATTGAAAAATATTACTTTTCATTTGCTTTTGGAAGGATTAGGTTGAAGTAATATTTTTGTTAACCTCTAGGCAAAAACAGTAGTTTAGTGTGTTTCCTTATATTTATTGCATTCCATTAGAATGGTTATTTCAAAACTATCACCTAAATTTACAATTTTAATGGAAGATTCAATTTGTTATGCAAGATAAAACCATTGTTTAAAATTAATATGTAAATCAATTCATATCCTTTTGAGTTTCTAGTAACCTGAAAAGTAGTTTGACGACCGTGACAATTTCAAAGTGAAAGTCAATTTTTTCAAACGAGCGACTACATGAAACGCAGTAAAAGATATTAAGTCACAGACAAAACGGCAGCCGAAATGATGCCCTTATTCGAGTTCATTGCAAGTGAAATATTTCGACGCTAAAAATGAATCCTCGGTCATAAAATATTTAAGCACTTAGCAGCGGCCGCGACAGATAACAGAGCCACGGGCTCCGGCCACAGAGTGTGAAATCGGTTTAAGCCGCGGCAGGCGACGGTTCCGGTCCGCCTAGCAGGCCGTTGCACCCGTCCCCACTCCGGTGGCGGCCCGCGGCGCAAGCGGCAGCCCCTGGTGCTCTGCGTTCTGGCGCTGACAGGGTGAGCGATGCGCGGGGGCGGGGGCGAGGGGCGGGGCGACGAGGTGCGGCAGCCGCAGCGGAAACGTGCCCATGGGGTGGAGGGGGAAAGACCCGATCATTTTCATACCCGAGGAAGAAATCGCAGAGAATGCGGCGGGAAACGGGCTGCCGAGCCGAAAGCTCGAGCGCCTGCTATTCTTGTCACCACGCTCTGCCTATCGACCAACCCCCCAAAGGCCCTGGTTCCGCGCCTGCTCGCCCCGCCGGCAGTCGCCCCCTCCCCCGCACCCACCCCCGCGCCGCCGCGACGCCCTACGCCGCCGCTGCCGCCGTTCCCCGCGCTCGCTTGCGTTGCCCGCCACCCTCTCTTCACAATCGCTCTTGCCTCAATGTCACAATCGCTCTGGCACTACCTGCCATTCCTTTTCCGTCACTTCCGCTCTCCCGTACTCTCTTCGTTTTCAGTTCATACTAACCTATTTTGTAACTCTCGTCGTGTTCATGGCACCGCATCTCGCTTAGAACTTTGAAGTGCCCTCGTTAAAGACTTTATATGGCACATTGTCCGCCACCACTTTCATCTTTCCTTCCCATTACCCCATACGTTGAAAACTTATCAGCGACACTTCTTAGACACCTAACACTACCTTAATCCTTCGAGAGCACCAAAACATTCAATTATTGATAATGTGTTCGCAACACCTTCCATGATGAAATTTAAATTTGTTTCTAAACTGCCCTCGCGCTGCCACTAGTGTGTCAAATATGCAGACTTTTAGAGGGTGGCTAGGTATAAATGACTGAGAAACTCAATACAAATTCCAAACTAATAAAACAAATCGGTAACTCAAGTTTTCTGGAAAACACTGTATGATTTGTAAACGAATTATACATTTGAATGTTGATGACAAATGTACTTAAAAATTTTGATTCGTTGTATCAATTTAATTATCAGGAGGAAGCGAGCCTGAACCTAGCCTTATTCACAATTTTAAAGTAAGGATTGTTATGAAAACGAAGGGCTACATATTCAGTATTTTTCGATACCTGTTACGGAATCTTAATCTTATTGAAATATTGTGTAAGCGCAAGGGTGAACGAAGACAACTCAGTCCGTTCAATGAAATTCTATCAGTGCTAGTTTCAAACATGTTTCACTTTGAGAAGAGAAATACTAAGTCACAGTTTTATGAAATTCTTTCAAATGTAGCTTGCGAGCCTATCCATAGCAAGATACATTACAACTTAAACCTTATGTTTTGTTGATTAGAGGTCCGAACCCATCACTGCTGTAATTTTCTGATCTCACTTTAATTAACATTTTCCCAGTCGATTACTTCAGATCGTCACCAATATTTGACTTTCGACTTTTATATGAACTTCCATGGCAATTTGATCTTCAAAGCAAAAATTCTCGGTCCCTTCAGGATGGCGGAGTCTTCAATGTTTGTGTTTCTATTTAATCGCTCAAGATTAAAAATTTAAACTTACACGTGTAAAATAATAATATCAATGCATCAGAAAGCAAACACGTAGATTAAGTTTGTTTTACATCATAGCAAACTTTAAAACTCGCTATATGAGATGAAACGACTTTGAAAATTAGTCTAGTTTGCATACTCGTGTATAAGGAAACGACCCAGAAATAGATTGTTTTTGCTTATTTTTGTTTCTAGTTTATAGTAAAAAAATGCATCGCTGAAAGCAGCGATGATATAGGAATGTTGCAACTTTGTATATAGACTTTTATATCCCTCTTATCCCGACAAATCTGTCCTCACTTCAGTTATTTTCAAAAACCACGATAAAACTTTTCTTACAAACAGAGAGAGAGGGAGGAGAGCTCTTCCTGACAAAATAGCAAATTACGCTTTTAATGCTCGCTGTTTGCACGAAAATATGAATAACGCGTTCTTACAATTAATGTAGTAGGCGATAATTCCATTTACTAAAAATGACACTCTTTGAGCATTTTTGGCAGTAAATTAGGTATTTTTTAGATATACTTGCAATTATTTTTTCACTATCTTCATAAAATATGGTTAAATGTGCCTTCCAGCAAAACCTTCCAACAAAATAGTGCAGTCTAAAACAGCACGTTCCCCAGACCTGCGTACAATTTTCACCTTTGGAGTTAATTTCGAGTGATTTAAATCTAATATAGAGAATTTACAAAATTGAGGCTTTTTTATAATTTGCGCATTATTTATATTATAAACTGAAGTATATACCTTTTAAAGAAAGTTGATTGCATTCTTTCCATATTTTCTCGTCAGTAATGCCAATTTAAATTAATTATCGAAAGGAATATAAATAATAAAAAACATAAATGGCATAATTAACGTGCATTGCACAAAGCATAAACAAAAGCTAATAAAAGAGTAATTCTTCGAGCTTTGTCTCCTTGCATAAATTAGATCCCTTCGCGAACAGTAGTAGCACGCGTACAACCAGTAGAGAAGCGCTGACCCGAAATACTGACGTAATAATTTTTAAAATGCGTTAATAATGAGAAAAACAAGAATTATTTTAAGTAAAAGTGTGACTTTCAAAACTGTTATGATTGATTAATTGAATATTTAATTATCAATAGTCCCGTAAGTGTCGTGCATTTGGTGCATCAACTGGCGATGATTTTCCTTGGCTGGATAATGAGATCCGGCACCGATCTACACGTCGCTTTGTGCGTTTTTCTGCAACCAGGTATCTTCCAACAGCGACGCACCGTCCCAGTCGGGACAATATCTAAGTTCCTGACTGATCTCCCGACGCGTGTGGTAGAGTAGTGCATGCAAACGCGTATAGAAAAGGGAGAGAATAGGACAAGGAAGGGGAAACAAAGATCGCCCGCGGTCCGTAACCCATTTGTTTACTGCTCTGGCATTCGCCTGGTATTGATCGGACAAACCACGGAAAGCTACCAATCAGAGCAGAGTCCCGCTAGAATTCTCCACCAGTCAGCGGTTGAATTTGACATACCTATTTAGCTAGTGTCGAAATTCTCATCACCGTCGGAACTTGAACCCTAGGACCTCCCGGTCAGAACTGTTCTGCTTATTTATTGCTTATTTAGAACATATTAGATTACATCGCACCAGTGTGAAAATATATTGATAATTCTGCTTCGACTCTCTTAACTGTAGTATATATCACAGAAGCGCCTAAATTTCTATGAATTGACTTCATTCTGTAGTTCAGAATTATCTATGAGGCTCAAATATGACTGCAGTCTAACGGGTAAAGCTAATGACAATGTTTATATCTACAAATCATTTACTAATATGCTATAAACTGGAGTATATTTAACACGTCCAGGCTTATTTTTCGACACAGAAAAATTTTCATTTAGAAAGTGGGTTATCATTTATACATTAATTACAGAAATATCGTGTTACTAATGAAACCAAAATATGTATACTTTTTTAAATTTAGTAATCACAAAATAATAATTGTATTTCTACCGTCATGTGTAGTTTCGTCAGTGAAATTACATTTCGATTTTTTCATAAATCAATCCTAAGTTAGGATTGCTCAATTCAGCTCTGATGAATTTTTAATACGGTTTAAATAGTAACTGATTTTTTCATTTCTATTCCCAGACCCAATGTCATTAACATCGTCGGGAGTAAGAAGACGCTTTAAGTAGTGCTGATGAACAGATGGAAAAATGAGTCAAAGATCTTTCATTTCTTTTTTCCTCTCTTCTGCAACGGATTTCTGTACAGCTTTCTCTAATGCGCGTTACCAAGAGAAAATGGGCATCCATTTTTAAATCCCATCTTGAAGGACAAATTGTGAAATACCATGTACTCACGAAGAATTTGTTAAACCCGGCAGTACACGCGCCTCTTTCTGTAACATCAGTGCACGCACCTGGTCTTGCAGACCCTTCTGCTTGCGTTTCCCGTAATTCAATTTCCCCTTATTATTTCGATGAAAGGAGTATACTAGAAAAAGATGGATATTATTTTCAATAATGATATGTATTTTTAAATAATGGAATACTGTATTTAGTTGTTTGTATGCAAATTAACAAAACTGAAAAAATGAAATTGGTTAAAATATTATTTTCATTGCATTTGGTATATTTTACACATATGACAACTTTCGTTAATTGCATGATTTTCAAACTGTGGATTACAAACTAGTGGATGCTCCAAACAAATAAACTTTTTGCATATTTGGCACTAATATTTTGTTAAGTCGAGTAAAGTACTGAACGAAAACCGTTGCACGAGTGCACGCAGGTGGTCTCCGAGACCCGTGCAACGTTTTGGAACTCACCGCTAGAAAGGATAATAATACTTACTTTCTCAAAAAAGTGTGATTCATATCTGTGAAAGAAAAGGTACCTGGAAGCATTGGCCACGGGCGGCCAAACTGCAATCACAATATTAAAGGCTTCCGGGAGCTCTCAGACCACCTGTGTGCACTGCCGGGTTAAAATGAATGGTGAATACTTCACTCTTTCGGTGCCGACAAAGTTCAAAGGAAACTCTAAAAACAAACTAGTCACAGGTAACGTGGTGCAACTCCCAACTACGCTATTTTGCTTGTCAGCAGGTGGATGGTTCCACGGACCGCATTAACTTGTGATTTTAGGTATATGGTTGCTTCGTAATGTACAACTACACCATTTGTGTTGTTATCATTAATCTAAAAGACCTAGTGTTGCTACAAGAGCAGAAAACTCCTTGAATTATTCGTAACAGTAATACTATACTCTCCTATATTATTCCAGTAGTATAGATGAGTATAGAGGCTCTCACACGCAACCAGGTCAACAAGGTCTCTAAATATAGAAATTTTCAGAAAATTTCTCGAATTACATTTTCACTTAAGAAATATGAAGGATTTATTGAAAAACGCAGCTAAATATTCATGTGAAATGCAACCCGCAACGCTCGAACAGCTTTGTCGAACTCTATATAGTTATATAACTCCAAACGAGGCTTCTAGAGCCATACAACCTCGAACTTGGCCTCGAAGAACCGTTCCTCACTCTGTAATCTACAGTCTGAGATCTTTAGGACATTCTATTACATTTTGTCTGGTTCGGCGCTCGACTCTACCCCACCTGTTCAGAGACGTACAGAATCTGCTGTAATAAATTTAAATAAGAAGAGTTGACAGGGATTTAGTCTACTGTTATATTAGAACACGATTAGTTAGTGCAATTACAAGAAGACCTATTGAACAAGTGACGGAAGATATGAGGGCACGAACAAGTGACGGAGGATAAGTAATATAAGCCTCCTGCAGTCTGGTATTGTATACATGGTTCTGAAAATACGTAAAATATTATAACATAATGAAGAGAAAACTAGATGCGTATTTCGAAGATACAATCCTTTTTAGAACGGATGTCAATTTAATATTACTGGAAGTTAAAGAATGTCAACAAGGGGCCAAACAAAGTGAAAACGTACTGTCTTTTCAGAAATATATTTTTACAGCAACAATTGTCTTTCACCATCTCACTTTTCTATCATATGACATTACTTTTGAATTATCAGAAGGTTTGAATCAGTCGTGATTTGAGTTATTGTTCAAATAATTTTTTAGAGGTCTTGATATTAGCATAATTAAAGCAGAAAGGGCACACATACATGGGACGTTTCTCCTAACTCGTTTTGTTTTTGATTCCTGTATGCGTATATCATATGGGCACTGAATCACGTAGATTCAATAACGCGCTTTACAATAGCCAGGTAAATGAATGGGCAGGACTATATGTTTGCGTGCAGCATTGAAATCCTTTACAAATTCGTCATTAGATAACACAAATGGTGTTACAGAATGTCAAATCCATTCATTAGTCATTCCTATTTTCAGTTTATTTTCGTGTTTTATTTTGGTTGGGTTAATTTGAAATTATCTTCGAGCTTATTAGGAGATGCACCGTTGACCTGTGTATGCCCAGAAGTACGCAGTTAGCTGGTAGAACTATAGGATCAACATCTGTAGGGCAATTCAGGACAAAATTAACCACCTAAATTAAGGTTCGAGTACACTGCAGATTTTCAATCTAAAAAAAAAATGGATACCTCGATTTCTGTACCCGACTTACGGACTTTGTAACAAAAATAATCCGTGTATATCAGAATAAATTATACAAATTTTAGAGCATGTGAAAGGGGTCAAAGATATTTTTTTCACTGAACATGTGGTGGGAAATTTCGTATAACGAAGTTACACGTGGCATTTCCCCCCTGATTGATAGGCAACCCTTCATGCATTGGCGTCTGGCAGGTTCACGAAATCTCTTTGAACGTGTCAGAACGTGACCTGACAAACATAATCGCATGGTGGTTGCCTACCAAAATGGAGCAAATGTCATGTCACATCGTTAAATGAAATTTCCCACCACATCCCTTTCCCTTCATTGTGAAAAAGTGATCACGTTCGATCCTCCTATATGATTTTGAAGTTTATAATATTTATTTCCATACTCTAGGTATTATCATGTTTATTGACACTGTGGCTAAAACCTACTATTGAATAAACATCCATAGAAATAGATATATGGATTACGACAAGATCTACGCTGCCACCACAGAAATTTATGATATTTTGAGATGTATGTATCATCGAGAACTACTTTAAATTAAGATTTATCGCTGCAGAAAAGCTTCGGTACTTGGATTGTAATAGTACTTGAGTGAAGTAGATAGATTGTAATGTAGTACTTCTCGACTTACAGCAAGTGACCGAAACTAGACCGTAAAATAAGCAAATGCACTTGCTATTAATCAAACTACTGGTGCTTAAACAACACGTACTTTCTCACATTATGTGTAATGGCTACGGAATATTAGAGATTTTTGGTGAGGTGAAGTGTTACAGCAATCGACAGCACAAACGATCTTCTGTGCATGAGCAGTTTGAGTTTTGCATCAATTTCGTGAATCTGCGCATGCGTAGAAGATCGAGGTTGCAGTAGATTTATGCACGCTATTATAAAACTACTTTCTGAATGCTTCCAACCAGCAACATTTTCTCCGTCCCGTTATTCAAACTCAGGTTCTTGGGTTAAGTACATCATTCACGCTACCGCTTACCAGAAAATAAGTTGAACATTTGTATTTGCAATATTCAGAAATTGAGGTATTTTACATGTCATTATTCGAAAACCTAATTTTGAGGAACATTCTTCGTTTTAAAAAATCTGTCTTCAATTTCGTAGTTATAGGAAGACTCCAAAATTGTTTTTAACATTTTCAAATTTCCAAATTTCAGAAAATTACAAAAATTCAACGAAAATGGTGTTTGGTTTAAATTCTATAAGCGTACTTTACTCCACCCAAGAAAAATTCAAACATTTGGAGCCCTTTTTGAGAAAAAAAATGAAAATGTTAATACTTCATATAAAGACCCTCCAAACATCAAAATATACATTTCAATTTCGCAGGTCTTAAGTTCAGCCAGCTCGATCCGGGAATATCAGTTTTAGAGAAAACTGTCTGAATAGTTTAGGTGCTAGCGTCCGCAGACAGGTAGACAGACGTCTCTCCCTAAACCAATATTTCGGGATCAAAGTTCTACAAAACATGGATTCTGAATACACAACGTATTAAACGAAGAAATTTAGTACGCATAGAACAAAGAATTATCGCTTTTTCGGTATGGAACATCCATAATCGCCACTTTCCTCTACAACACTACAATGCATTCTTTACTACCTAAGTATGTTGTAGGCGAGAAAGTACAAATTTTATGTCGTTTACGGCTACACAGTGGCTGTTTGCTCAGTAACGCCATTTCTGTGAACCTCGCTCATCATTGCAAAAGCGTTATGCAAACAAAAATGTTCGCTACACTTTCGTCGAAACACTCTTCCCTGACAAAAGGGAAAGAACTGCAACTGCAATAGTCGCAAAGAGACGAGAGAACCCGCGTATAAGGTCGCGGGCGGAGGCAGAGAGCACTCGGGCCAGGATTCAGAATCTGGCGGCTGCACTCAGGCAGCTGGAGGCGGGTAGGGCCGTGAAAGGGAGGGGAGGCTGCGGTTCACTGGGACTTGGCGGGGAGCGGGGCGGGGAGCCGGGCGGGGCAGGGCAGGGCAGGGCGGGGCGGGGCGGGGGTAGGGCGGGGGGCGGGGCGGGGCTTGAAGCTGGTCGACGCGGGGTGGGGCGAGTGACGCGGGGCGGGGCGCTGGGTGGCCCGCAGCGACCCGCACTAGTGTCTCCTTCGGAGAACTCGGAATTTCCACTCGGCGGTTGCCCCGACAGCCGCCGGCTGCCACGTCGGCCGTGGCTTGCACCTCCTCGCGTCGCCATGGGAGCGCCCTTCCACACATTACACACCACGGCCGTCCCGGACCCCGCCCACACCCACGCACCCACATCCGCCCACGCCGTCTCCCTCGGCGCGACTCGACACCCCTGCCCTTGTGTCAGCTGCTTCCTCATCTCTCAGGAACTCGCTGTCTTACCTGGTCGCTTCCCCGTGGACCTCAACCTGTAGGCTAACCTTCATTCTTGTCCTCGTTTCACCTCACCTCTCCAAGTCTACGGTGCTTTCCAACCCATCTGTATGCTCGGAATGTTCTCCATTTTTTACGTTCAACCGACTTTTTTTTCAGATAAATTACTACCTTCTTCCTTTCTCACAAATCTGATCTGTTGTTGCCTCTGATCTACTATTTCTCAAAAAATTACGAGAGTTAGGTCAGGACATGAACTGATGTCACTGCAGTGCCTCTGACAGTGAAGTCCTGGATTCAGTCTCGGCGGTGGCAGGGTTTTTGACACTAACTATATAGCTATGTTATGCTCAGTTCAGGTCAGTCGCTGTCCGGAGGAGAAGACTAGCGGCCGGCTGCTCTGAGAGGTATTTTTTCATGGTTTCTCCTATCAATATCAGGGGAATACCGGAGCAGTATCCCAACAAACGGCCACGCTACAATCGCCACGCTGGTGGTAGATACCTGGGTGAGGGAAACCTGATTGCTAACTGAAAGGCTTCGATGTATTTCACCATCCACCAGCTGCCACCGCCCGTGATGAAAACGTGTACTCAACTTATGGGACCTTAGCAGCTGACGCGCTCGGAATCACTAATCAATCAATAAAAAAAACACTTCTCATCCCCCACACAACACGCTTCCACCCTTAAAAACTTGGTAATTCATTCTCATTGACATTAACAACCTACCAAGCACTCCACCAACACCGTACATGATCGCTGCTTCTCTCACTTCAATGTTGCTTCCCCCCCCCTTTACGACCTTTCATCACACGGGATGCTCATCACCCCACCATTGTCCACGCCGGCGCCCCCTGTCTCTGGCAGCGTTTCCTGTTACCTGAAATCACGGCCCCTCGTCCTGGCCTGCACTTGTGCCGGCTCCGCTTTACTGCGGCGGGATGTTCTCGCCGACGGCGCGCAGCGAAGCCGCCATGCTGCCAGCTACTATTCAGCGTGGCGGATGGCGTTGTGCTCTGTCGCGCCGCCAGCGATAATTAACTATGACAGCCCTTCGCCAGCACTGCTCCCCGGGAGAGGCAGCTTTCAGGAACTCTTCTCCAGCGTTGGCGGAAGTATGCAAGAGAAAATGTGTGAATGTCGCGTTCACCCATTTGTTTGCATTTTATTACGGCGTTACACAATCTTCTGAATACATGTTGCATACATGTAACAATAGTGTAAATTATAAATGTATGTTGCAGGAACAACGTTGCTATATTCTGTAGGAGAACGCTACTAATTCAAAGTGTGAATACGAAAATCTTGCTTAAGGAAAACCAATTTCGAATATCGATATTTTTTAAAAATTTAAAATAAAAACATCAGAAGTTTTTGCTTATTTTCTTTAATGAATTAATTAGCAACACTCATTTCTTGGTTCTTAACATAGGTGAGGGGTGGAGTCGCTGAACTTACATAAATTTAATTTCATTTTTAATTCCTGAAAGAAAAAAAATCAATGCAGTTACAGAAATCATTGTAAGATATTATTTACCTGTTCTACAAGATATTTATAATCAAAAGAATTGGTAGAAATTGATGTTCTACAGCAATCAAATATAATACTTGTTCTGTAATCTGCAAAACTAACTTTTATTTTTTTATTTTCTAGTCAGACATTGTCGAAAACTATAATCACCTAATCCAGTCGCGGCTCGTGGTTTTCTAAATGGGGAAGGCTGCAAATGTATTTCATTACTTGCATTGCATGCATTGTATTTCTGTACATAATCGCTAGCGTTGCAGGGCGCTCCTCGTGCATATCGAGAAAACTATTTGCTGCTCAATGCTACCCGCTGAGCTGCATAGTAATGCTATCGTATCAGCACACTCTTCTTCAGACCCTAACAGACCCTAGGCCCCACCCTTGAAGGCTGCCTGATCGCAGCCTTCATCCGCCGGGTAAGCCTGTGCCGTGAATGCATGACGTCACGTCTCCTCGTTTTACACAGCCCTTAGGGTGGAATGAAGTGGGAGCCTAACGCTTTCCTCGTCCCTGTCAAGAGCTTCAAATGCGTTACGGCCGGCCGTATCGAACTGTCAGAGAAAAAGTGTGATGTGATTGTTATATACTATAACTGAGTAATCCATTATTAATAAATATATACATTTATAAGTATATTTTTAAATTTCTCTTGGGTCAATTTCTATAGAGAGGCTCCGCCTTATAGCCTTTAATGACGAGCCGCGCCTGATCTAATTTCATTTACTGAGTCAATGCTACATTTTCCCGTATAGTGAAGAAACGAAATCTTGCACAGTGTTCATCTAATTAATGTTAACAAAAAGTAAGTAAACTTTTCGAAGAACCAAGCAACTCCAAACAATTCGCGTGGAAGACTATCCATTGTATCGAGTAATACATGCAGAATCTAATTCCTCACAAAAGATAGGAACTGTCCCAAAAGAACGTACATCGCGCACACTTGCTCATGTGTTGAAATTACGTCTCAATATATTAGAGCTCTACACTTTTATCGATTGTAGTATTCACCTTAACATTTATTAAAAAAACAGCAATTGCATTTAATACAATACTTTCAACTGCATATTCGAAAAATTACTCATGAGAGTAGGTGTTAAAATATTGTTCTCTTTGAAATGAGAATGATTTTAACAAGAGGAGTTATATCATCCGAGTTTCTGAGCGCGCCCAACGGGAATAGCACAGACTACTAAGGATATCTACAGGGACAGCTTTGCCTGTGTTTAGCAAATCACTTTCACTTCCTAAGGCACGCTCATTTGCCTGATAATCCTCTTACTAATCCAATACTCCATCTTAGTGCCATTGCGTTTGCCCCATTTGCAATTGCCTGATTTCTGTGATGAAATTTATCACGCCTCTCTACTTAGCCGGTAGTTAGAAACTGAGTGAAATCCATTTTGTATCTGCAATGTGGTATAAACAAACTAAATATATTTTTACTAGTGACTGTTTAATTATAAAATAATGATGCTTCAACACAGCAGAGAGTTCCTAGTATTACTAGTGATTTTTGTACAAAAATTAATTTAAAAGTAATACTGTAGTAACTTTAGAATCGTATACTGTTTATTGTAAGAAACTCTTGCAAAATATTATTCACCAAAGTGCATGAATACTCGTGCATTAAATGAATTTTCTAATACCTGAGAATACGAATGTATCATAAAGGTAATTTATCTTATTACTACATCTGTGAATAACAATATGCTTATCAAAACTGAAACTTTACATCTGAATGAAGTTCAACAAAAGTTGTTATAGTAACGATCATCTAAGACCTTTCCATATTTGAATATATTGGCAGTCACCCCGATAAATGCGCTTATTTTCTTAAAATTTACAAACTACACAGCGAATGTTGCACACGCAGTAATTGGAGAACATTTAATTGAAAACAACGATTTGCCTTTCCTTGCAGTGGTATATTTCTGATACTATGATACAATTCACTACTTATAGTTTCGTACATTTGTCTATTTTTCGAATAACTAATACAGTGAAATCTATCACAAATTGTCACACAGAGAAAAAAGTGTGACTATTTGTGATAGTACTGGCGGTCGCTTAATAAAGACCATGAGAATGTGAGAAGCGGATATCCGAATTAATTTCGCTATTTGTAATTAAATTAAGTATTCATTGCTGGGTAATATATTTTAATTACCCTTAAATAAAAAATACTGGAAGATTTTTGCACTTTCGAATTTAATTTATAGACAAAATTATTTAATTCCGTATTCGCATTCCTCCTTTTGACACCACTGGAAGGATCTTCCTTTCCGTGAACTTAATCTCCAACTGCATTTGAGTTGTAAGTACTATAGTGTCCGCCTTCGCTTTTACCACATCTGCTATCTCTATTATTCAGTTATCTATCAGTAGGTCTACTATTCACAATTTTGAAGAAATTTTTAAAATATAAAAGTGCGTATTTTTGATAATTTTGACCTATGTTATGAAGCACGTAAAGTATGCAGATTGTAAGTTAAATCATTCTTGACGGTTGTGTCTCACGCAACTGTTTTGGCGGTGTGAATTGAGAGTGGATTTTGAGGGTCCAAGTCAAGCAGCGTTATTAATAGAGTCCATATGATCAGCATAATATTGAATTGCTTCCATCCCCGTACTCAATCTAGCAGTGACGGTTGGTGCTTTTAGCCAAGGGGGTTCAAAATTCAGAGGGAATCTTGGAACTATAAGGCCCCAATCGTCAAAGATAATGGAATTAGCGAGAAAATGTCACTATCAAAATATATATTTTTATATAAATTATAACATTATAGTTATAATTGAAATCAATCATTTTTAAAATAGGATTTTTAAGATACTCTACCTACCTTCATGTAACATTCTTATTACATCAATATATCAGCATCGATTCTGCTTGCATTCTCATGAAGTCCTTAATTTCATTCATCATTCTTTCGCAACAGATGTTTTCTTGTAATATTAGTTCAGATAAATGTCTGTCTAGTCCCTTAATTCTTAATCCTTCACCCACAACAAATATTTAAACGGGTCTGGACACTATTCATCTATCATAATTGAAGCCACTTGTCACAAATTCACATGTGACTAAGATAGAAACACGATGTGCTACGATTCGCAAATTTACATTCAATCTACAATGAGCACTGTTAATGTTCTTAAAAACAATTTGAACCCATAATCAAGCGTTAAACTAATACGATTATTTGCTAATACATCATCACGAGACAACTCTGTAGCCACACTGCCTCACGTAGGCCACGGTCCACGCTGCGCGCTGATCAACAGCAGCGAACAATATCCATCCCACAGCTCAAAGGCTGGTAAACATTGGAAAACAGGGTTGAAGTAAAACAGGAGAACTTTCAAAATGAAAGAAGGTATGTTATCATTCAAATAAACTCGTATCTCTTATTTAAGTCTGTTCCGTATTAATCAATACAGAAGATTCAGCAAAAATAATATTGATAAAGCTCTGAAAATTTATACTAGCTTGGTACGATTTTTCCTTCAGCGAAAAAAGGATCTCTGGTTTTCCCGAGATTCCCTCTCGCCTAGTATGCCTTAACGTTGGAACGGTTGTGTGGCCCTAGAGTTTCCGCCGCCCTTTGTTAGTCTTCGTCGGGCGAGCGGGCCAAGAGACCAGCTTCCCTGCTATGTTTTTGCCATCCCCCCGCCTCACCACGCCCTCATTTCATGTCCCTAAAGGGTTCTCTCCGCCGAGTGAATCCCCGAAGTCGCTGCACGGGGTCATGGCAAAGTGCATTGAACCGTCGCGTTGCGACGCGCTCTCTCCACTGATAAATTGATCATATTATCTGCAAGGAAGCCTCGTTAAGGGCAACAAAGAATATTTATTAACACGTCATTTTGCGGAAATCAAAATGTTATATTCTCACTGAATTCTGTAGGCGTTCCCTGAACCCATGAACCCCATGGACGAGCCGCCACTGCCAACTAGTTACACGTGACTTTTGGCAACGGAATTTTAGAGTACATTTATTTGATCGTAAAACTACTTTAAGAGCTGAGAGAAACGAGTTTTTTAACTGACAAAAATCTACTAAAATATCGTAGGAGAATTGCTCCTTACCACTTCTGCTACGCGATCAAAGGTGTAACAAGTGATACGACCCATTTTGGGATAAACAACAGATATCAGCGTTTTTCACAGCTTGAAGCACATCGCTTATTCGCTATAATCTACAGTTGAGCGTCTGCGCATGCACGAACTCCGTGACATTAGCGAAAAACACTTTTCCACCAGAATTAAGGAGTGTAATCACGTGACTTGTGTCGAACAATAAACCAGACTCGTGACCACGATAACAGGAATTTGTTCCCAAGTCTGGTGGCAGAATGTGCTGCTAAATTTATAATCCCATGATGAAGCTTCATGTTTGGGGCACTGATTTGTATTATTCAGCTGTCTCAAACCAAATGTTACAAACTTCTAGGGCATGTAGAGGAGTCGAAAATAATAACTTTCTGGCCATGAACATCTAGTGAGAAATTTAATATTGTAACTAAGATGCACATTCGACATTTTCCCCAATTCTTTTTAGGGAAATGCTTATGCTTATGTTTGGCAGGTCATATTATGACGCAATCGATCGACCGGGATTGGTGACTCAGTGCATCAACTGATGACACTGCAGTGCCCTCTGACCGGGAGGTTCTAGGTTCGAGTCCTGGCGGCAGCAGAGTTTCGACACTAGCTTTTCAGCTAGGTCGAATTCGGTCGCTGTCTGGAGGAGAATTCTAGCGACCGGCTGCTCTGATTGGTAGTTTTCCGTGGTTTCTCGGATCAACACCAGGCGAATGCCGGAGCAGTACCGTAATAAACGGGCTACGGACCGTGCGCGATTTTTCCTTCCTCTTCCTTGATCTATCCTCACTCCTTACACTCACACTTACACTAACATGCACTACACTACCACACATGCCAGGAGACCAGTCTGGGACTTAGAACTTGTCCCGGCTAGAGTGGTGCCCCGCTGGTGGGAGATACCTAGTTGGAGATTACCCCGCTAGTCGACGGTAGGTCGGCGCCGGATCTCGCCGCCATCCAGTGGGGAAAGATCACCGTCACCGCCAGATGAAAAACATGCACTACACTTATGGGACTAATGACCTCAATAGTTGACGAGCTCGGAATCAATTATGAACTATTTCGATTTAGAAAGAAACCAGCGAAAATAATTTTTACATTTCACACACAAATGGTCACGTAGTTGCCTCGTACAATTTGATGCTATGCTATACAAAACTCTCTAATGCTAGTCCGTGCGAGGAAGAACATCATAAGGTAGCATATCTAATAAAGAGAAACATGTTTTTGTTTTTATTATTGTGTGTCCACAGGATACTACTCATAGCTTCTATGAAAAAGATTTCTTTAGTTTGGTTATTTCAGTTTTCTAGATCATCACAATAAAAAATAATGTGTCTTGAATGTTTTTCATGTAGCAAATCAATAACTATATTCCAAACAAATTTACTTTTTGTCGGGAATTTAAACGATGCAGACCAAAATGTGACTATCTTTAATTTAATCTTTTATATTCTTTATAGTTTAATGGTAAGTGATTGAAGTAACGGTATTCTTACGTATTGACCCATCCGAGATTGTTCGTTCTGAATATTTCTCAAGTTATCTTCCAAGTGCTTTTGGACTTACTTTGTGGAGAGGAATCAATGTCTGTAGAGATGCGAGAGCGGAACCGGTCGATGTTGAACTCGGGCCTTATATTCGATGTTAATTCTGTTAAAAACATGTGTCTCCATTTGGAATTTAGTTGTTTGTTAGCCTGATATATAATTATTTATATATTTTTTTGAATCAGAAACTTTTGTGTCGACGAGACTACACAGTAACGGTAAGTACGAAATTATATTTTATTGCCAATTGATAAATCACCCTTAATTCTGAAATGTAACTTCTTAATTTTAAACCGGTAGACTTTGGTACTACTTTCTGCGGATTAATTCATTATAAATATAGGTAAAATGAAAATAGCATTTGTAAACTATAGTGAAACAAAGAGAAAGCAAAATATTATTTATATTAGCTTTATTAGTGGGCGTTTATTAACAAACAAACATTTCCTTGGTTATCAAGTTTACGTGCGCAAGCACACAAAAATGTTAAAGAAACAATTTAAGGCCGATTTAAGGAATATCTTGTTTAGGTCGTTTTGGAAAATTGACACAAGTTGTTGCAAAATTGCATAAAATATTTTCAAGTCCTAATAATAAAGAATGGACTGCATTGAAAAAAAATATTTAACTTCAAGAAATAGGTGAATTGCATTACGATATAGGGCAGCTTTCAAAAAAATTGAGATTTTTCAGTGTTTGGAAATTCAAACATTTTATTAAAAATATAATTTTTACCGATTTATAATCCCACTTTTCTTTATTTCAATCTGTTTGAGTAAGATATTTAAAGAAAATTATTTTTGAGAAAATGTTGGAAATGTTTTATAAGATTGATATAAAGTAGCTCCATATTAAAAGATCCATTTCAAAATTAGCAGTTCTCAAGGTTGAGCCAGATTGATCGCAGAACATCAATTCTCAAAGGAAATAATCATATGGATTGTTTGAGCTCTAATGTTTCTTACAGATAGACAGACAGACGACCAACAATTTTACTGTCAAACAATTGTTGGCTATCACAGCAGCTTAAAAGCATTTAACGTTTTTGAGAAAGTAACAAAAAACTTTTAAAGATATATTTTCCCTTTTATACTATTTCTCTTATATTGAAGTAGGTATATGGATTAAATTGAATCTGATACTAGAACCCTAAAATAAATCAAGGATTTCCCAAAGAAAAGGAAGAATGCTTTTCGTATTATTTTCCTAGTACAAATCAATAACGTGTTCAAGATGTAGTTACAAAAGTGAAAGTTACTAATCGAAATTCATATTCTTAATGTATCTCATGACTCCATATAATTATATATACCGCGACAAATACTAATGTCGCGGTATTGTGAAGTGGCGATTACTTAAATCCGTTTTCATGGAAAACGTTTCTTACGTTATTAACAAGTGTTTTAATTTATGAATGACATCTGACTAATTAGATATTATCTCACGTTTATTAATATATTGCAAAATATACCAAAACCTCGCTTCAAAATTCAATGGAGTAACAAAAACTATGTGAATTTTTTCCTCCATTGATACAGAGGTTAGTATTTTATGAAATAATGGGTTTGAAACATCACAAAGAAAACTCATCATTAATCAAACAATAAAATAATTCCATTAAATGAAGGATATTGCTACATTTGCTCTCATTTATTATTTTATATGTATATATAAAATTGTAATGTAAAACTGTAATATAAAGTTGTTAAAATAGTGCTCGTAGATCATACATTACAGTTCTTAACACATTAAAAATATTCCTCATTTTTCTACCTCTCCAATATCTACTGAACTTAATTGTTTTTTTAGCACATCACATTTTAACAGGTAGTAAATTTAATAAGAGCTAATTGTCGTGTGTATCTAAATATCATGCATTATAAATCAATTGAAATGGAACTTGCGACCTGTTGCCCTACCTTGTGCAGAGTTCTAACGCCGGACCTTTCATTAACACTTCTTAGTGATTAAACTCAGCATAACATGAAGAGAAACTTAAATAAATAAAGCCATTTGTGAATTGTGTGTACATATACTACTCATCTATCAGTGACGTGGCATGAATTCAAATTGCAACAAACTATTGAAATTACATCGCGTAAAAATCAAAACTGTTAATAAAATCATTTTCAAAAAACTTCAAAATGAATGTTTGTCTTATCTAAAGGCGAAATATCAAGAGAAGTGACATTAATTAACAAAAATATACATCATTAGAATCATATTCGGTAGCAACAAACTCTAACGCAAATAGCGCCGAAATTCCAATAATTCCGTTCCAATAATTACCATACCTTCTGCGCGGTAGATTGGGTCAGACTCGATAACCACGGTGAAATGTTTTGAATGGTTCAAGAGAGCTCGCAGAGGGATCTAAAAGCGAGTTTTATAGTGAAAACTTCATTTATAAAGGAGACTGACTAACCAATTTTTTTCCTTACAAAGAACAAATATGTTCTCAAGAATTATGAGGCCCATTTTCGATTACTTAACAGATAGATGTCTTCCGATATATGTTCCTAAAGATAAGTTTTATCCAGTTTTAATTTCGTTTCTAAATTATAGTGCAGACACGTACTTACAATTCAACGGAATTAGATGAACACTAGGGAATATGCCTGCCTGGAGAGTCGAGGTTGCTAAGGCTGAAGAACCCTGTCACGTATCTGAAGGGTCGCGGATTCGAATCCTGTCCAGGGCATGGATGTTTGTACGTGTCCGTACGCCACTACCCCAAATGATATTTAAAATGATAGGTATATGACCTAATAGTTGAAAAACGACTTTAAATAAATAAAAAGAAGGAACTAACTGGACCCGTGCGTACATTCTTCATTTTGTAAATCGTTGTTTTAAAAATGAAAATAACTTACAGGAACCCAACCACGAACTGCCAGACTCTGAACTGGACTACATTAAAGCATTATAGATTTGTTATGACGGGCACATTGACGTGTCAATTTAATTTTACATAGATTTAGAGTTTTTGCGCGTTTCCGATCACCCACGCTACACAGAAGAGCTCAAAATATAAAAATTGAACAGTTTAAACAAGTCATTTTCTAGAATACCGCTTTAGAGACATAACTTGCGCTCTAATTTCTCACGTATGTTCCCCACATTGTCCCAAAATGTTAACCAGAAAGTTGAAATAGAAATTCAAAAATTTAATTGACGTTTTTATTTCGAAATACTTTTATAAACGTTACGGTGGCGGATAGTGCATGACTCACTATTGGATGAGAGGGAAGTTATGAAGAGCAACATAATCCAAAAGAGCGCAAAGTCAAAATGAAATGCATAAGAAAGGAACCAAAGATATTTTTCAAAAAATTACCCTCTCTCAAAAACGGTATTTTAAAATAATTCTTTCAAAGTGAGAATAGCTTTAATCTGGACCACAACTTCCATTTCTGTCAGTCCGAGCAATGGGCTGAGATAACCTTTCAAAAATGTAATAGAAACATGTAATAGAATTTTTTGACGTAAAATAAATAAATAATTTTCTAGATTATAGCAAATAAAATAAAACTCGTGTCAATTTAGAAACATAAAATCTGTTTTAAGGCCCTAAAATGCATTTTTTTTAGTAATAGGCAATGATAAAATGTGTTGCAAATGTAATATATCTTGCGGGTTGTACGCACGGGAGATTTTCCGAATATGCCATAATTGAAACTATTTTTCGTCTCAAATTGATTTGATGCCTTATTGTGGGGGAATTTCTTATCTCGCAGTAGACGAAAGGGTTTTTGTTTCTTGTAAATTGTAAAAAAAAGTCTACTTTCCTTAGTGTATTATGTAAAAAGAAGATACGACGAAATTATTTTACAAATAGTTCAAAACGGCATTAAACATACTTTTACTGAAAGTTATTGAATAAAATATTGGTGATACAAAATACAATTTTGACACCCTACTAGAAATTTTACAATTGACTCATTACTCCCCATCTCGTATTTCTCTTCTTGGTTCTTACTCCATCTTTTTCTCATTCATTTCAATTATTTCACAGAAATTCATCATCTCTATCACTTTCGTCAGGTTTTTTTAGATTATCTATAATTTGAATCATTGAAATCAATCTCCATTCTTACTGTTGCCAAATTAATAGTTTCTGACTCTCGTGGAAAAACATGACCAATGAGAAATAACGTGACTGGCTTATAATTCCACATTTAACCGCCAAATAACAGGGAAATTTGTCTCGTTAGACACCTCTGGTTATCAACAACCGCTCCATCGCAATACCTCATAATTCACTGTAGTGTGACTTGTGATTATCTATGACACAACGCCTTAATTCTTGAAATAAGGTCATTTTTATTTAAACTATAATTCATGCGTCTGATGTGAAGCGTAAAAAATAATGCAATTTTTTCAGTAGCAAAAAACGAAGAATGTTCTCATAGTTAAGTGAATTTACATTCAATTTTTTTAATTGCTAGTTTTATAATTACCATTCTAAACACATGAGCCCTCAAGTGTGTAAGTAATCACAGCGTATAGCTGAATTGCACAGTGATGAGTAGAATTAAAATCGCAAAGCATTTCTCAGTCTAGCAGCTCGCATGAAGCGCGCAGAGGTGAGACTCTAATAAGCGGGGATTTCGAGCTGTCGACAGATATTAGCACAATACGAAACATTACTCTCATCCTGCCCCTCTCCACTTATCTGCTTTGTGGAAGAGAACTAGAGATGTGAGGAGTAGAAAATATTTCAACCAGCTTTGTAGGTAACGTGAAATTATTCATCATAATTTCCGACTACAGAATATTATTTTGAAATAATTTAATTCAATAGACATTTTGTCAGAAACCAAAGAATAAATAGGAATGTAATAAAATGTTCTGAAACGATTCTAACCTGTATTATTAACGTTTGAAAAGGTAGATTTAAATAAATACAAAATATAATTTGGGCTTAATACGGTGATTAATTAATTATACAAAACAAAAAATCTTGAATAGAAAGATATATAGGTTTCCAATGTCTTATTCGATGTAAGACACTCGATCGCCACTCAAATATCATCGAAAATGAACAAATTCATCGCAAACTGAAAAAAATAACTAGAAATTGCGATACCACGTTTGCAATATATTACGATATACTGATCCACAAAATTTTATTTTTTATGAAGATTTTATGATTTGATTTTATTGTGCTGATTTCATGTCTCTTTAAAAGACATTTCCATTTCCCATAGTTTTTATGAAATCGCATGATAAACACTTCTGTCAATTATGCATTATATCTTAGCTGGAATAATTTTTACTTCCCTAAAATGTATAAGAATTAGATATTCGACTGTATTTCGCTTGAAGAATGTCTCATGCGTGTCCATTAATAGGTCTTTTTTGATTGATTGATGATTACGGACGCTTCAACTGCTGAGGTCATTATTCCCGTAAGTTCAGTGCATGTTTCTTCATCGAGAGGTGGCGGTGAACTTCCACCTCTGGGTGGTGATATACGGCGCCAACCCATCTCTCGGCTAGCAGGATGTTCCTCAACCAGGTATCGGCTACCAGCGGGGACCGCCCCAGCCGGGATAATCTCTAAGCTCCCAACCCTCTCCCGGAATGTGTGGTAGTGTAGTGCATATAGGTGCAAGTGTGTGTAAGTACGAGATGAGAATAGGACATGGTGATGGAAAGATCGCGCGCGAACCGTGGCCCGTTTTTTAGGGAACTCCTTCGGCATTCGTTTGGTATTAATGAGAGAAACCACGGAAAGCTACATATCAGACCAGCTGGCCGCTACAATTCTCCTCCAGACAGCGACTGAACTCGACCTACCTATTTAACTAGTGGCGAAAATCCTGCCATTGTCGGGTCTCGAACCTAGGACCTCCCGGTCCGAGGCACTGCAGTGATATCAGTTGATACCCTGAGCCATCTATCCTGGTCCATTCATCAATAGCGGAACCCAGAGAAAACAAGAGATCCACCGGGACCCTTATTTTTCACAAAAGTGCCTCCTTCTAATATATAAATAGAATTAATTATTCCACGCAACAAAAAACTTTTAGTGGTTAATTAGAATAAGAAGTATAATCTTTTTTGTTTTGAACGAAGACAATTCGGTACCCAATAAGTCGGGACCTGACCTTGCCCCAGCTGTCCCACTTCAGGGCGTTTCTATCAATAGACAAGAATATGTCGACATATTACGGGATCAATTACCCATTTTCCATTTGAGCGATGTCCCGGTGAAAACGCTCACCATGTTTTTCGCTGGCAGTGTCGAGATTTTGAGGGAAGAAATGAACATAAGAGTAATTCATGAGTATTTTCAAAGTAATTTTGTATTCAATGAGCTGTAACAAACGCCACACAGTTGTGGAAAAAAATGAAAAAAGTGAGGAAAATTGTCGTCCTTGAATTCATGGAAAAAAACAATCTTAAAAAGTCAATTGTTTATGCAATGAAATCAAGTACCTTCTTGTAAGTATCTTCTTGTAATCAGCACATGTAGTACTATGCTAAAACACGAAAATATGTTTTTATATTACAAAAAATGGTGGGTCGTAGAACATTTCTAACTTAATTTGCGTAATCAGTCGATAAAAATACATTAGAATGAGCCACAATTGTTTATTTATAAATCATCGTTCAACATAATTATTGGAGTATGGTGTTGATAATTACTTACTCATTTTATGTATTCAACTGCAGTGTTCTGCGAATGGTAATGATTGTAAGCGACTGGATAATTACAACATCGCTCATATTTCTTCAACAAGCCTCATTGAAGGGAAGATACCCTGTTGGAGTCGACCTCAGATATCGTGATCTCAGATATAGTGATCGTTCGGTTATAGTGTTACCAAAGACCCAGGTCGCGATTCACATCTTACATACAAACACTAGAAGATTTTGTTACAGTGTGAAGACTCTGAACATTGGATATAGTGGACTTAAGAGAACTTTCAAGAAAATATATTTCGTCTGAGGAGCGAAAATTCTAATAACTTAAGGATCTGCAGGCCGACGATCTCGAGTAATTTTTGTGGAGTTAACGGTGAATAAAATAAACTGCGGAAACTGTTTTCGTTGATTAATAATAATTCTGACGATCCTGAATATTTCATGCACGCGGGCAGGTAGATTAAAACAAGTGAAGTACTATCTGGCTGTATCATCGTAAATACAGTGAAAGGGTCTTCCAGAGCAGAAGAAAACGAGTGTGATGGCAAAGAGGATACAAATGAAGAAAGAGTTCCAATAATGCAAGAATCATTCAATGCCAATACCGCGAGAGAGTGGACAATGTGAAATAAAGTGTGGAGAAAACACGGATTCGGGGAAAGGAACTACAAACATTATTAATAAAAATCTGTTCACAGTAAAACATTAGTAATAAAATTGTATTATTTTAAGGCTAAATGAAGATATTGAACTTTTGAAGACGTGGTATTTGACTACTTTCCTGATCCTGTGATAAAATAAATATTTGGAAACCTATTTTAATTTGGAATGCAGGATATAGTAAACCAAAGAGAATTGATTGTCCCCATGAGTTCACTATGACCAGAGTCACCTGTATTTCTGTGCGTATCTCACATGCACCTATGTAATGTCACTTACTTCATGTCTCCACCAATCCATTGTGTATTTTCTTTATATAGTGTTATTTCACATTTTAGATTCCGAGAATTACTTCGTTCGGAGCAATAGTTGGAGTTTCTAGAATAAAAAGGCAACGTGCCATCTCATGGATTTTGCACGTAGGTAAACATAGCGAGAATTCAGTACATTTCGAGCTCATTAGTACTAGTTAAAAGTTGATTTAATATCTAGAAATGAATTTTAATCACAAAGCACATTTTAATTGAAAAACTTTTGCAATTTTCAAAAATTCAGTGATTTTGAGGAAAATTAGACCTGCTCCAGTTTTAAGCGTCCTTTGCTACACCCAAGGAAAAAGTTTAATAAAAAATGGATACTTTTTTGGAAAGTTTGAAAATGTTGCTAAAGCTTTATGTAAAGTATTTCCCCAAATCAAATTTCCTTTTCCATCTTGCAAGGTCGTATTTCTCCTAATCGTTCGGTAAATGTCAATTTTGAAGAAAATCGTCTGCACGGTTTAGGCGCCAGCGTTGGCCACAGACTAAAGACGGATGGACAGACGGATGGAGACACAGACAGGCGTTCGACCGTCAACCAATTTTTCGGTATCAAGAATCCACAAAACGTGTAATCTGGCCACACAGCATGCGGGAGGAATAAGTTGTTATATATAGGAAAAAGATGTATCCTTTTCGTTACCAGGGCCCCACAACACGTGTTTTTCGGTAAAAAAATCGCCGATTTTTGCTGCGGTATTCCAATGCCTTTTCCATAATTCATAAGTAAATAGAATGGCAAGAACAAAAAACAGTAATCGATATCATCATTGGTATCAGATGTTTACAACTCGACGTTTACGAAGTAGAGAGCTCAGTCCCTGTAGTTCCTTCGACCATGCCAGCTAATTTCAGCAAATTAGTACGATAACGAAAATCAACTATTGTTCTGGAAACAAGCCACACGCTACATAATGTTTCGTGCTCCATAGAAAGTATTAAAACGTTCTTTACCTTTTCTTGAAACCTTATCGTACCTTTCATTAGTTTTCAGCAAAAATATATTTTTCTCCGTGCTTATGGTTTTTTACACTGAATACTTATGAATCAAACTCTGTAATCCGTAGGGGTGATTCGCTACCCATTGTCATCTTGACGTTTGATCCCCTGGACTTGCACTATATATTAGTGATGCGACATTGATAACAAATCATCGATGTTAGCAATCATCGATGTTGAAACTTAAAATAATGTTAATAATACATCGACTAAAAACAACCTATTCATTATCGATGTTTTGAAAACCGGTTTAGTAACCTTTAACATTGAATTCGTGTGCAACGAAGTTTAATTTGACAGTGTTCATTTTTTCAATTTACCGAATAACGGTAGGAGAAAAAGGGGCAGATCCTACGCCTACAAAGCATTGTTTTGACCGCTTCTCAAGGTGCGAAATAAATGTGAAGAAAAAGGAAATATAAGGGCATAGAGGTCATATCGGACGAGAATTTGTTAGATGAAGACAGTGTTCCTTTGGTTCCAACACATGAACTAACAGTGTTACTATCAGTTCTTTCTTTTTTTTCTTTTACAGTATTGTGATCATGGGCGTTTTTCTTTCAGAAACAAAATTCGAAATATAAAAAACATAGACCACGAAACATCTATGTTAAAAAATAGACATTAATTCATCGATGTTTAAAAATCGATGTTTCTACAAAAACATCGATGTCGCATAACTACTATATACCCAGTACTATGTGCTAGAGCAAAGTGAAAAACAAGAATGCCTAAATTTTATTCAATAAATTTTTATCATAATCCACACAATCGCATATCGTTTTATCACCCACTTTTGAATTATGTCGTTACTTTTACAAAACAGAAGTAGAGACGATTATAAGATCTTTCCTTGCCGCTGATCATTATCCTATAAATTCAATGACCGTCTTACATAATACATGTTCGAAAATGTAGTTTTCATGAAAAAGAGACTTATTCAAGATTGTACTTTTTGTCAAAGTGAAAACTAGTTACAATTCATTCACACATTATTCGATAAGGAAAGGATACATAATATCAATTGACATACGGAAAAAGAGAATTTTCCCTTTGTGTTCTTTATTTTAATTGTAATGTTCAGCTTACATAAATAAGAATATTGGTGATTTATTCACTGTATATCTACGGTGAAAAACATATCCGCTATGATAGTTCAGCAGCAATACCGTTACCCCTGCAGCAGTTGATGGGGAGCCGCTACAGTCCGAAACGTATCTTGCGGTGACAGATTTTCGTCTCTAGCTGCATTCCTGGATCGAATTGAATTACAGCCTGGAGAAGATTACTAGCGGTTGGCTGCTCTGGTTGGTAGTTTTCAGTGATTTCTCCAATCATCACCAGTCGAAATCCGGAGCAGTGCCTTAACTAACAGACTGCAGACTGCGAGCGATTATTCCTTCTTCGCGTCCCATCCTCATCCCTTACTCACAAATACACACATGCACTACATTACCACACATGTCCAACAGAAGTGGAAAACCGCCAAGCTAACTAAAACCAAACCCCTGTAACAAGCACTACACTTATTGGACTAAAGACCTAATTAGTAAACGCACCAGGAATCAATAAATACATACACTCAACACAGGATTGAAAAACAGTTGCGAAAATTAATTTATTCGTTTCCATACTCCACTTTCACCTCCACGCGAGTTATACGGCGGTACAGCCTTCATCGCTGCGTCGGGGTCCGGTGGCGCGTAAAGCCGATCCCATACGCCGCGTACGTTTGCATTAGGGAACTACTGTTTGGTGGACGCGCGTTGTGTCGCACAGTGTTAGTGTCCTGTGAACGAATGCAATTTTCCGCTAGCTCTCGCGCACGCTGCCCTTACGTTGATCCCCACACGCTGTACCTCGCACAACGTGCCTGCATTCCTGCAACCCCAATTCCCCTCCATCACATCCCGCGTGGCTAATCCCCCACCTCCATCTCCGCACACACGTACCACGTACACACGTACCAGTACATCTATACCCGCACACTCACACCCGCACATTCATTCCTGCTGACCCATACCCTCATACTCAAACCCGCACACCTGTCTCCACTCATCTATCTACGCACACCCGTACCCTCGCAATCAAATCCGAACAACCATCCCATTCACTCCCCCATACCCATCCCCCCCACACACACACTCATCTCACTCATCCATTCATTCCACCACTCTCAGCCATGCGTCCCACACCATCCATCTCACCCATCCCACCCATCCCTCCCACCCATTCCTCCCACCCATCCCTCCCACCCACCCACCCACCCACCCATTCCTCCCACCCACCCATCCACCCACCCACCCATCCCACACACACATCCATCCATCCATCCATCCATCCATCCATCCCACACATCCATCCATCCATCCATCCATCCCACACACACATCCATCCATCCCACACACACATCCATCCATCTCGCATACCCAGTCATCCTTCCCACACACACACCCCACAAACTCATCCTCTATCCGCGTCTATCCCCACACCCATCCTTTCCACACCTATCCTCCACCTCCACAAACATCCTCCACACCCACCCTCACACCAATCTTACACATCCATCCCACACATTCATCATCCACATCTACCCAACCTCACACCCATCCTTTATACCTATCCCTCACACCCATTCCCCACTCACGCCCATCCTTACCCCATCCCAACATCCCTCCCTCACCCCATTCAGTCCATTCCCACCCATACCCACATCCCTCACCCACACTCATCCTTCACCCATGCTCATAATTATGCCCGTAACCACATCCCTCCTCCACGCCATTTCCGCGCTCCCTCGTCTTCGCGCCTCTGCTCCCTCCCTCTGCCCCGGGTCCAGTGCTGCACTCAAGCTCACCGCCCAACGTCGCACCGCCGCGACGTCCAACATTTGCTCACTCACGACATAACTTACCGGACACACTGTCTCGCGACACATGTCACGGTTAACTCATTCTGCGCCAATGGTGGGTATACGCACCATTTTATATAGGAATTTCTTGTGGTAGATTTTTTTTACAGTATTAGACGCAGATGTGTTTGAAATATTTCTTGTAATTTGAAAAAAATATAATTTTGAGTTATATTTGTGGTTGTCGATTATCAAGATACATTGTATTTTCTTGTAATATTTACACGAGTTATCTTCATTCTTTCATTTTCGTTAAAATTGTATTTCATTAAACATGGTGCGTAAACTCACACTCATTCCTTTGTATATCGAGATATCTCTGCTGTCCGACGCTTCGAGTGTTGCCGTTAGGAATGTTATGAAAACAAATGCGCTGCGAGCCAGGGGAGCGCGAGTCGCAACACAGTGGGTTCTTTTCATTCCCAGAAAACTATTTCTAATGCCGCTGCAGAATGTTTTTGATCCTACAGTTGAGAAGTTCAGTTATTTTGTAGCAGCGAATGCAGCCTCACGTCTACATATTCCTATTGGATATCTTTGTCAGTGGGGATAGAATTGTTGGATAGTGTGTGCGATTGTACAAGAAAATAAGAGTGAAATTAATTTGGCTAATGAATTATGACTATTTATCTGAAATCCATAAACAATTAATTTCATAAAATAATTTTTCATCAGGTCTTACAACATTCTAATTTCTTCTGGGTTTGAGGTAAGTGGTGATAATGTTCATCTAAAAAATCTGAAAATAACTCATTATAACGAAGCAGATAGATCACCTTCCGAAATAGCGTATTATATAATTATCTTATTGTAGATGTTCAGTGATCCTGATTTGACTACTGAAGAAATAACCGCAGAGCTCGAGGCTATTGATGTGGAATGTGCAGATGTTGTTGTGATTCTCCCTGACAATGATTTGACCGATGAAGAGAATACAGAAGATGACCTTGGTCTTGAACTGGTGGCAAAATGGTTGATGAAGTTTTGCCAAATGACGTCACTGGTGTGTTAGAATTTTATATTGACAAACAACAGAACATTTTGAAAGGTTTTCAAAATTTCTCATCTGAAACCATTGACACTATCGCAGAAAGTACATTACTCAAGAAACGAAAGTATTTTTTCGAGGCACCCCAATGAAAAAAATATCATCCATGCTATACGACAGCACCTGAATCTGTAGAAGAAGAAACGATCCGAGTGATGAGAGAGAAGCTATCTGGCTGTACACCATTGCAAATCTTTGAAAGGTTTGTGAACCAAACTGTTTGGTAACTGATACGAGAGCATACGATATGCTCAGCAACGTAATCGGCATAATTTTAACATCAGTGAGTGCGAATTGAAGTGCTTTGCGGACATTCTAATTCTCACGGGCTATCATACATCACCAAACATGATATGTATTGGTTCACTGACAAAGATAAAGTTCTGATTGTAACGAAAGTCATGAACAGAAATAGATTTAGGTCAATCAAAAGAATTAACCATTGTGCAGATAACAAGTATTAGAATTTAGATGATTGGTTCAGTAAGTTGAGACCTTCATTCAGTCTTTTGAACAAAAACTTTATGCAGTTTGGAGATTTTTCATATCATTTGTCCATCGACGATCAAATGGTCCATACTTTGCACAACACTCTGCAAAGATGTGTATTAAGGGTAAGCCTGTTCGTTTTGGCTTCAAAATACGGTATTTGACAGGTATTACAGTTTATTTGTTTCAGAATGAACCATATCGGGGTTCAGTCTGAGATAAAGGAAAGTACTTTAGGGCTTAACGTAGATGTCGTGCTTCATTTATTGACCTTTGTCGGTCCTCCAAACCATCACAAAGTTTTCTTTGATAATTTCTTTACATCCTTTCAATGATTCACTGTCCTAAAAGAATGAGGCTATTTTGCAACCGAGAGAGAAGCTCTCTAGTGGCGCAAGAGCGAAGTCGCGCGTCTTTCACCAAGGAGGTCCGGGTTCGATTCCCGGACAATCTCATGTGGCATTTGTTTCAACAAAACGAGTTCAGCTGCTTCACAAGAGCTAGTCCAACCCCTGTGAAGTGTCCTAAACCCTACCCTTATCCTAGTTCCTTCCGAATTCTGGCCGCTGGGTAGTGACGCAGGAGCGTGCGAGAGGCGCGTACGCGGAGATGCCACCTGGTGGCCCTCTGGACGACGTAATGCGGACTACGTAATGGAGACCCAAAGACTTTAAAAATATAAATAACGGAGGATTACTCCTAAGTGCTCAACGCTCAATGGGGGTTATGAGACGCGTTGCGTCATGACGAAGGCGCAACCAATTTGAAAAAACTGGAACAATTCGCGAAGACAGAATTCCAAGTACTCTCTTCGAACCATCAAGCGTTGTGAAGTGTAAAGCAAAAAGATTTTATGATTTTTCTTTCGACAACAAATTATGAAGTACTAATCGTAAGATGGAACGATAATTCTGTTGTAACAGAGGCAACAAATAATGGAAAGGTTTTGTCCTTAAGAAATGCTAAATGATATGACAAAAAAGAAAAAAGCATACACAGGCTCAACAGCAAAATGTGATTTCAGAATATAACAGGTATATAGCAGGATTCGATTTGCACGACAACGCCGCCTCGAATTATCGCATCAATGCTAGGAGTAAGAAATGGTGGTGGCCACTGTTTATCAATCCATCGACAGCTGTATTATGAATGCATGGAAAGTTCATTGTTTGGTATCCGAAGAGAAAATTTCACAAATTAATTTCAGATCTTATGTAGCTCGCGCTTTACTGCAAAGCTTCTTCTTTCGGAATTAGTCCAAAAATACGGAAAATTGGCAAAAGCAGCATCATTCCAGAAATCAGGTTTGATAACATTCGCCACCGCATTAGGAAACATGACCTGAATACCCGGAGAAGATGCGGAGTGTGTAAAAATCACATAATTTTTCTCTGTATAAAATGTGAAAAGCATATTCAACCAGAATATTTTGAAAATTTCTACAAAAATTATTTTTTCATATTTTTACAATTATGTAGATTTTATATTTTTATTAAAAGTTATAAAATATTTTTAAAGTTTTTAATCAATGTGTTTAAACAATTTTATCATTTGGATGTAAATAGTTCTCTCATTACGATCCCAGATACCCCACTAAGGGCCAGTGGTGCGTGAACGCACCATGCCGTAAATCATTGTTGGTTAAAGATAAAAAATTTCTGGCAACATATCAGTCATATGTGTAAATAACTCAAGATACACACAAAAATTCAATATTTTTTGATTATTTCTATAATTGGCCTAAAATGGGTTTAATGTCCTTCCGACCAAGTAATTAGTCCATGTGTCTGAAGAAGAAAGTCTGCTTTTTTGCTAGTCTTTCGAGAAATATTTTCTGAAAAGAGATAAGATATAATGTGTCAGTTTTGCTAACATTTAGGGACTATATGGTTCAAATTTAATTTCATATAATGAGTTCTTTGTAGTGAGCACGCTATAAATCCACAACAAATGTATATTAATTCCAAAAGTTGATGAAAGGAATGGAAGCGTTCATACACGCCGAGAATACTTGCTGAAATCGACAATCCTCACATTCCGACTTTGCCGATATCACCATTGTGTTAGGGAACTCCCCTTCATTCCACCAAGTCTTTTTTGTTCCAACACCTGTAAGCTATTTCAATTTGTTGACGATTGCCAGTACTGTCGAAAAATTCCTAAACTGTAGGCATGCATCAGGAATGCGTGGTTCGCATGCTTGCTGCCCAGGAACAAATAGCTTTTTTTCGGTAGGTTGAGGATAAAGAAATTTCATTGTTCACATCTTTTCTCCTTCTTCTTTTTCAGTACTATTTGAAGTATTCCGTCGTACTTCGGCGACAACTGCCAGTAGATAAGAATCACGTATAAAACATGACTTACTTTTTCTTTTCTATTGTTTCATTGAAGGTAAGAACAAGTTACTATTACCATACCTCATTAATACCATTCTTATCATGATTCAACAATTCATAATAGTAAGATTTTTTCAGGATCTTCTTTCCAGTATTTTATTTTTTTCGGGGAGTAAGGATGATGAGTGTTTCTATTTAGAACTTTGGCATTTACCGCCTACTGAAGAGACATAGTTATGGAATTAGAAAATGCTAAATTTAATTCAAATGCCACAAAATGTATTATTTAATAATGTTCTCATGCATTTAGTTCTAGGAATAATTACCGATAATTCGTCATAGCAATGAAATATACAATATCGCGTTCTATGTAGTGGCCATCTATGATGTTGCACGATCCTAATTAGTCTGGTGTGCGGTTTGACAGCGGTCCATACTACCTACCAAATTGTGTTGTGGTCAGAGTTCGTATGTCTTAATTAAGATCATATTTGTATTTGAGAGTGCGTGAGGAGAAAATATCCGCAATCAAGTGTAGGTGATAAATATGAGAAGAAAGAAAACTGCTCTAATTTATTTTTTCTCTACCTTAAAAAACACTTATTAACCATCAGTTTCATCTGATTTTTCATGAACATTTATGTAAGTTTATATTTGTAAGTGAACTACAGAGAGAGTAGAACAGTACTAGTGATATTCAGCAGCAATGGGTGCATATCTATTGAGTAAAACATGAAAAAAACTAAGAAAATATATCATGCATGTACAGCCCAGTTGGGTTCTCGGCCTGGCATCATAGTACTTCGAATTTTTCCGTAGCTCAATATACACAAAGCCGTGGCAAGGCTCAGGCCTCTAGGTTTGCCTTTTATTCTTACCACTGTAGTGAATTTATTATTACAAAATTACAGTTGATTCATTCGAAGGTCAAAAATATTAAATGACATTTCGCGTTATGAAGGAAAATTTAGTTCGATACTTCCATTTACATGAAATTAGCAGTGCTAGTCGTTACATACAAGTGAATTTTATTGACATTTGTGGACAATTTTTGTAATTCCTTGCAATGCACAGGGAGAGCCGTGAGGAAAGAAACATTCTTAAAGACGAAATGAGAGAGTGGTTTCTACAACACATATTTCTTAAAATCAAGAATTCTAGTTTCGCCCAAAATGTAAGTTCCCATCCTTTATGCTCAAAGAGCCGCAACAGCGAACAATAAACAAACTAATAGTGCAATAGCATATGATTTCTTGTATTATTTCTAAGTTTTGAAATGTTCTCAACCACCCTAGTGTATGAATTTTCGAAAAGCAACTGATGTCACAGCAATGTCTCTGATAGGAAGGTCCTATGGTTCGAGTACTGATTTCTGACACTAGCTAGATAGCTAGGTCGCATTGAGTCGCTGCCTGGAGGAGAACTCTAGCGGCCTGTTGCTCTGATCGGCGGTAGAATTCCGTGGTTTCTCCGATCAATGCTAGGCAATTGCTGGAGCAGTTACAGCACTTATACCGTACTATGGAAAAATGTTTTGGATGAAATATTCAATTTATGGGAGTTCTATGTTTTTTGATGCTTTTTGCAGTGTGCGTGGTTTCTCTTCAGCCGCAGTTTTACGGCTGAAGTCACCAGTGTATGTCACCAGTGTTTAACTAAATTGCATTTACGCCGATAACTGTTCATTCGTCGTAAATTGTTACCTCTGTATGATCATGCAAGAGTCTGCTATTGTTAAAGATACGTGTGTGTGTGTGTGTGTGTGTTTGCATCAATTGATGCCACTGCAGCGCCTATGACCGGCAGGTCCGAGGTTCGAGTCCTGACGGCGACAGGATTTTCGACACTAGCTTTTCAGCTAGGTCCGGTGGAGAATTCTTGCGGCCGGCTACTCTGATCGGTAGTTTTCCGTGGTTTCTCCGATCAACACCAGGCGAATGCCGGAGTAGTACCCTACCGAACGGGCCACGGACCGCGCGCTATCTGTCCTTCCTCTTCCTTGCCTTATCCTCTCCCCTTACACATCCACCCACCCACACACACACACACACTAACATGCACTACACCACATTCCGGGAGACCGGTCAGGAGCTTAGAGCTTGTCCCGGCTGGGGAGGCGCCCCGCTGATGGGAGAGTCCTGGTTAGGGGGAACCCCACTAGGTCGGCGCCGGATCTCGCCATCCAGGAGGGAAGATCACCGCCATCTCGCGAGAAAAAGCACGCACTACATTAACGGGTCATTAGGACCACTTTGGTCATTAGGGCCAAAGCAGCTGACGCGCCCGGAAACAGGAAAAAATCAAATATATATATATATATATATATATATATATATATATATATATATATATATATTAAGGCGAGCTCGAATATATGCCCTGGTAACGGACCGGACCATGTATAAAAATTCCCAAAATACCGTCTTCGGCAGTTCGCTCATTTGAACGCGGCGCGGGAACCCCGTCACTGTCTGACGTCGGCCGCGGCCGCGTCGAGCGAAACGCTTGTCCACGAATAAGAAATTCGAAAGATAAGCTTGGGAACGAGATCTTGTGATTGGCCGGTATCCGAAAAACGAGGGGAGCCAACGGCAAGAAATTTTTTCCGTTGAAAGTTGAAAGAGTCTCAGAAAAATCTCGGAGGAGGACGGATCGCTGCGGAACGCGTCTCACAAATCACGTAAAAACCGTTATAAGTGATGGTTAGTGAAGAGAAAACTGTCGCGAGTCGCTAGCAGTGAACTTCACGCGAGATTTTTTCATCCAAATACGGGAAGAGAACGAACATTGTACTCGTTTTTTGTTTGTTGATAACTCACAACGGAAAAAAACTTGTATCAGTGGGAGCGAATTATGTGAATTCAGTGAGGGCTGAATCGGACTCTTTTCCGGCGTACACCGAACAGTTTTCTGCATCACCGCTACGTCACATCACCGAAGCAAGGAGCCAAGGCGATAACCATTCCTGAAAACACCGCCAGAGAAGCATTTGTGTTGAGGAAGGAAGACGGGCGCAGAGGCGAGGCCGAGGCAATTCTCAGCCGAGAAAATTGGTACGGAAACGCAGCGGAAGGAGGGGCGGAGGATCGTGGAGGCCAGGCTACCCCGGCGCGTCGCCAGCACGAGCCGTCGCGACCAGCGCAACGAGAGCCCGGAGGTTACGTAAGGCGCGATCGCCACGTCCCCAAACGCCGAGGCGCCAAGGCGCCGCTCGCAGCACTCGACTAGGCCAGTTCACGTAAAACCCCATTGGAGAAGCGTGAGTACCCGTGCGACAAAACGGTCGCAGAAATGAAAAAGATGTAATCGAACAATGTTAAACCACACTATTCTTTTAAAAGCTTTTCAAATATTACGCATTTCAAGCCACATTTGTGAATGCTGGCGTGTGGAACTCTTGAATGAAAGCTATGTTAAGAACATAAGTGATTAATTTGCTTTGAACAAGTCACCCAGTTAATTGAATGTTCAAGGAGGTTTATAAAGTGTTCAAAGTTCATATAGTAAATTTAACTTTGGTCTGTACTGAGTTTTCTAAGCACTGGTGGTTGAAGTGTATTGTGAATTAAAAACCACTTTTAAGAAACGAAAGCAATTTAGCGCAGGGAATTTAAAAAATTGTGTTCTTTGTGTTCTTAAGACGAAGGTATTCCTACACCAACTGGTGCATGAATTACAAATTATTTAATGAATGATGAAATACGGTGTTTTTTTATGAGGTAGCGATAACTGCTTCGAATATGCATTTCCGAGCACGAAGGTTGTGTTCTAAATGTGATTATTTGTGAAGGGTTGTTGTTTTTGTTGAATTTGTGTGTTGTGTTTTTTTTGTTTCTTGATTGTAGAATATACAGCCTTGTATGCCAGAGCCACAAGTGTTTTGCTTTGAGTACAAACCTGCCCGTATTCCCCACCCAGGTGCATTTTCAGACATAAGCTTCATCCAGGCAAACGATTCGAAACAACTCGAGAGGTCCGACGTCGGGACGGCAGTGGACTGTCGAACGACGCCGGTAACGCCCACGCGATCTCACACATCCTTAGGGCTAACGACTCCTTCTCGCAACAGAGTTGTATTATGCGCGGCGCGTCGTAGGGAAGGCCACCACGTGTGTTCCGTCGCAATATATATATATATGGTAAGAGCAGCAGAGCAGCAGTATATATATATATATATATATATATATATATATATCAAAGCGCACGGAATACCGAGGAGTCTACTTAATGTAAGCAAACAAGCTTGACGTTTTGCGCAGAAATGTTAAGGAGTTAACATATATATGTAAACATCTTAGTACATATATATCAAGTACTAAAAATATGTAAGATTTTGAAGAACTATGACAAGTCAACTACTGATGTCATCCCTCAAAAGACGAGGGAAAGTATTTATTTTTACTACATTTTAAAAAACCCTTTAATAATTTAATTTGCATTTAGTCGTTAAAATGCAGGAAACCGGAAATATTCCTGGAGATCTCTTTGAATTCCACTCTTCTTGACGAAAATGTAAAAAAATGCTGTAGTGGCAGCATACATCTTGTGGTACTCCACGATTAAAATTTCAGGATATCATAGGTATCAACCACGATTAGCAGGCAATATAAATTTACTGTGTAGAAAGTTTAGCCATACACATGTTTTGGGATTTTTTCCCCATCATCAGTGGCTCCAAGTAACATAGATTAAACACATAAAGTAAACATAGTGATAGGTCATCATGGCGCTATATTGTGATTCGTATGAGGTACGGAGACAGACTTTCAGAAAGTGTGTCTCTGATATCCTGAAATTAAAAATGTAAATTATGATTATTTTATTGTTTTTAAAGCTTCATGAAAAACAATGGGATTCTTTAGACAATGTATTGTCTTCTAGATAGCTCAATACCCAACACAAATAAAAAGTAGTTCAAGAAATAATTCCTAATACAACATTCCTTTGCAGAACACTATGTTGAGTAATTTTTTTTTCCGGGGGCTTTTTCAAGCTTCAGGGGATGCCGATTTCAGCTATCCGACCTATCCTATCCAGGTGCTCACGATGTCACTCATGAGGACACATATTAACCTTTGCACTAGACACACATCCGGGCTCCTCGGTCTGTGGTCAGCAGACTCTCTAGGCCTTCTGCGACAACACACAGACATGTAAGATATGGGACAAACAACCATGCCCACGGCGGGACTCGAATCCGCGACCCTTCGGACCGAAGCGCTAAGTCGGGCACACGCTCTAGCCACCTCGACCATCCATGGCGGCGCTGAGTAAACGCTATTTGTGTTAGCAAATAAAAAGTTAACCCTACTTAAATCAAATATGTTCACGGAAGCAATGAAAAATCTTTATGCTATTAATAGCGACAAAAGCGTTCACATGTTGTTCGAGGAAATGTAATTTACCATAAGCTTTGTTCTCGTTTTGAGTTAAAACGTCCTGAGAGTAGAGGCGTTGCGGCAATTGACGTCTGACAAACGGATCAAATCTTTCGGAGTTTGAGCGCTACTTCTGAGTGACCGGTTTCGACTCCTTTCCATTACCAGTTACTATTTGCGTGTGACACCGATTGCCTTCACCGATTGTGTTGTGCGAAAAAAAAATTATACATTCCATAAATGCAATTAATTAGCTATATGGAAGTTATGGAAATTGGTACCTCATCAAAAGCTGCATAGAAATGTTGCATTTTGTTATTTACGCTGCGAAAGGCACTGCCACCAAATACTCCCTTTGACCTCGCTCCTCCTTTTCTTCATGCACGCTATGGTTGCTATCACGTGAATTCCCAAACCTTTTATGTTCTCAAGGAAAACAAGAAAATCCAGTGTTCCTTTGAAACCTCCCCCGTATTATCGATCCTTCTTCGCGGTGTGGACCCAGGGAGGCTCTTTGCCGAGGGAGATTTGCATCGTACAACGCCAGCCCGCAGCTCTCAGCCCCTCAGCCGGTTCGCCTCAGCTTTGTTCTAGCGTGATTCAATCGTAACAAGTCGGATGCTGGATGGGCTTTGTTTACGGTCGTTGGTACCAACGGAGGGCTGCTTACCATGCTGCTGAATCCCTGCGCTTTCTGGCCGGTAGTGCATTCCATTCCTAGAGCGATCCTCCAAACCTAGTTGTTTGTTTGTTTGTTAGTCCCTCCGACATAACTTACTCAAGTTTTTGCAATGGTGTGGATTGCATATAATCTCATTCATATTCGACAAGAGAAGAGACACTAGTCGCACATGAATGCACTCGGAAAATATCCTTAAAATTTCTTCTAAAAACTGTGGATTCAATTAACGAACTGTTCAATTTTACGTACTCAGTACATGAAATTTCACGTACATCTTCGATTCTAATTTATTTTTAAAAATCTGTACTTTTGTAAAACAATTAACTAGAAAACCAATTGCAATTTTGTTTTAATTATTGGGAGAGTTTTGGATCCAAAATTCCTAGAGTTAGACGATTAATTACTAGCCAACGTGTTACATAATTTGAAAAAAAAGTGAATCTAACACTAATATTATAAATGTAAATTTAAATTACAACATTTTCATATAAAGTTCGTTGTTAACAAAACAAAAGCTTCTAAAATGAATCTTCACGTATTACATAAAATATAATTGATAAAAAATGTGAGATTAATATTTATTTCTTCTTCAATGGTGCAAACCGCATTATTCGTGAATATTTCAATTTACCTGCTCTATTGGAGGAAATAGTTTATTCAAAATATTCAGGGCTACCTTGGGAAAAATTTGGAAAATGTTGAGGCTTTATGTAAATTACCCCAAGGATCAAAATATTGGTTTCAAATTCGCAGCGCAATATTAGTTCGGAGTGATCGATCAGGGAATGACAAATTAGGAAAAAATTGCCTGAAAGCTTCAGGTGCTAGCATTGATTACAGACACACAGACAGATGGACGAATAGGAGGACAGACAAATATTTTACCGTCAAGAAATATTTCGGTATAAAAAACTCATGAAACGTGGATTCTGACTTCTCAACGTGTTAGAGGATTTACTACCTATAGGAACAATATTTATCCACTTCTTTGGTACTTCCAGGATCCAGGTTACACTTACAGGGCCACACATTACGAGATTTTCTATTGAAAAACTGCCGTTTACCGCAGATATAAAATACTTCCTCTACACTGCGTGAGTAGTATGCGAGAGTATAAATAACGTAACAAGGCATGTTCTTTGACTATAGTCAAGATGGATCAACAAGGAGTTTACGTATGCGTAAACTGCTTGTTGATCCATCTAGACAGCTATTTTGTTCGAAAACAATTATTAAAGCGATGGCTGATATGATATACTCCAGAATATTATTTGCATAAAGGATTTAAATTGCATGTAACCAATGAACAGTCAATATTACACGATGTTCCTATTGCGTATACGAACAGACATGTAACCAAATAAAAATGAATTCCATGGGTAATAGACCGGTTACACAAAGCAGAGAACAATATGGACTAATATTCAATATACGTAATCAATTCTTTTAGGTATGCCTTGGCGGATACTTTTGAAGTAGTGTAAGGAAAAAAATTAAAAAAATCATATCACTTTTCATCCACACAACGATCAGTTTTCAGTGAAACTGGTGGTATATTTTAAATTGAGAAAGGTTTACGCGGTGCGTAAATTCCCTAGTTAGTAAACCAAAAGAAAACACGTTTTCATTGGAAAATCTTATTTTAGCAGACGAAGCACATGTTGTACTATTTTGTCCCATTATCACCACCAGAAATGAGAAGTTTGTCATACCGTGAGATCACTATACCTTATTCGTAGAAGTGTGCTTCTCGGGTTAAGTAACAGTGTTTGTGAGCCACCTGCAAATCTGCGTCACTGAGATAGGCGTGGTGCTGACCGGAGGGACCGGAGGGATTTCTTGAGAGTTTAAGAAAAGAAGAAAATTGCTGGACACGTGTCGTATCCGGACTATACGTTATATGGTTAAACACCTCCCATCAGAACTGCTGCAAATGATCTGTTGTGACGCGAGGAATGTGTGCCCACCCTATTGTTCGGATCTCTCCCTCACCCAGCGATTTCCGCATTTTCTTGCCCCTCATGAAATTTCTGTCCGGTGAAATTTCGGTCCGATGCATATCACAGTGACGCAGATTTTTACGACACAGAAATGCAATTGTTTGTTTGGCGGTATAACAAATGTCTCAATTCCGGATGTGATTATGTGAAAAAATGATGCAACATGCGCTGTAGGGTGACCTTCTACTGTTCTTCTATTGTACCTTCTATTGTTTATGGATTCGGGGCTCTCCCTTTTGAAGATTTTGTAAAAAAAATAACACAAAGTCGTAGTCATAGAACATTTATAATTGAACGTTTCCTTTCTGTGGGCATTTACCAAGATACAGAATGTCATCCCATAAACACCCATAACAAAAAGAACAAACATTGTACAATATTAAAAAAAACAAAAAAATAACCCAAGAAAAAACAACAAGTTTTTCTCAAATATAAACAAAACTTTGTAAAGAATGACATGACAGTGATGTAACGTTTAATCAATATTATCACATTCCTTATTGCACTATCAGACTGGTGCTT